>SNQJ01S0048769.1:26682-47493 GCA_010110895.2 Picea sitchensis
CCTTGCCAACAATTTATTAAACATATGATGCTACTTACAAAGAAACTTTGAAATAAGCATGAGCATTAACCAAAATGAACATGCATACTAAAACTATCACTTGTAAACAAACATTAAGATCAATAAACAAACAAGTTTATAATGTTACCCAATTAGGAGATAACTCCTCTTAGAAGACATACAATAACTAGTAAAGGCAAAAAATACACATAAACAAATTATACCTCACAATTGAGCATTGGACATAGAAGCTCCACACATGAAAGTAGACACCAATGTAGCCTCCAAAGCCTTTTTATTCCAACAATATGAATGATACAACAATAATACAATGGCACAAATCCCAACCTCCGACTAGTTTGCAAATGGGAGAGTGCTTCAATATATAGCAAGAGGAGAGGGTAGGATAGAGGAGGAGGGCGCACCACTTGGAGAGGGAGGGTGCACCACTTGGGAGAGAAAGGCTGCCAAGTGTTGAGGTAGTGGCTGCCACCTTTCTCTTAACTCAATTCGTTGCCAAGTGGAAAGGAGAGAATGGATAAGGGGGCGCCACCTCTCAAGAGGTAGGCTGCCCTCTTCTAGAATGCGCCACCTCTCAAGAGGGGCGCACCCTCTCTTTGCCCACATGTTGAAAAACACATCTCACACCCTCTCTTTGCCCACATGTTGAAAAACACATCTCACTCACTCCTTTAACCAAAACAAACCTCTCTTTATTTTCCACATAGCCTTTCTAGGCTTTATTTCACTCCAACATGTCAAAACATGTTTCCGACATGTTTCCCAGGAAATAGCCCTTGCTGATTTTTTCTTGATTTTTTGTCTTTTTTGGTTTTTTTTGAGTAAAATTGATTTTTTATTGATTAAAATCACTAATTTCACTCACCAAAGTGGGTACTAAGGTAATGTGGGTGCTCTAGGTCCAAAAATGACCACCCCCAAGGCATAAGAAGACTCCTAGTACCACTTTTTTTCATACAACTTTATTTTTTAATTAAAAATTCTCGTTTTACGGAAAATTTTTAATTAACTGAAAAAATTAAAAAACCCTAAGGGGGATTTAACACATTTCCATAAAACTTTAGGATTATGTTTAGCATGGTAATATACATTAAACACTAGACTTAGATCCATGCTAAGGCCTAACCATGAGTATATACTCCAGCTTTGGAGAAATTGAGTGAAAAAACTCGAAAATTATAAATTGCCTTTAGACAACAAAATATAATTAACATGTAAAAAAAACACTCCAGAGTAACAACTCATGTCTAAGTCGAAGGTGGCTAAGACCTTTTACAAAGTTCATCATACAACATCTCTTATTACAATTCCCCGAAGGGTGTGGAAAATGTGAAAAAGGTTGGTCTTATTGATTGGCTGAACTTCTGAACTCTGAACTTTGAACATGGAAATGTTCAATCTTTGGCAGCTCGCTGGAAGTCCATCCTAGTGCAACTTGGTGGATAACAGGGCCTAGGGTGACTTCTTATGAAGCAAACAATAAAGCTTCCTAGTACCATAAAGATGAAGAGGTTTACCAAACAACCAACCCCTATCTCTCCAAATAGGGCCTTGGATATGAATGTTCATTTTATACTACTCTTATGGAGAAATGAAGTTCTAGATCTCACCAATAGTTACTCTATTAGAAGCTAAAAGAGATTTTTGGCAAGCAAGAATTCTCCAATCAATCCAAGATCGAGATTCCAAGTCCCATAAATCTTTCCAAAAGAAAATTCCTTTCCTGCTGAATATTAGAGCTTGAAAACGAGGGATTTCAACTACACTTTGGTCATTCAGTTTCCACTGCCAAATCAAACGATTAGCCAAATCCTAACCAGTTCTGTTGTTGTAAAATTTCCATCAAAGATGCTTGGGGATCATCCACCATGCATCCCAAATACTTTTTAGAATGGAAGAGCCCAAAATTTTAAATAAGGAGAGGCAATAATATCATCTAAGCCAAAAGAACCTCGCACCCTGAGGTTATGTTGAGCTTGAGAAATTCTGTGTCGCAAAAGGACTCCATTACCTTCCAAGCATTTGACTACCCACTTGGCCACAAGAAATCTACCTTGAGAGGTAACATCTATAAATCCTGTAGGTAGGCCACTTTTCCTCCATACTTGGCCCGTGAAAAGGACCTCATGATTTTCTCCAGTTTGCCAAACTAGGTATGGTTAGGGAGCGGGCAAGAAACATGGTAAATATGGGATATCTGAAGAATTTTCGAAACAATAGTCAACTTACCAGCAAGGGGGAGATCTTTGTATTGCCAATACTGAAACTTCAACTACAATGTTTGTAAACACCAATCCCACATACTTGCAAAGGAGAGACCGACACCGAATGGAATCCCCAAATATCTGACAATCACTCTAAGGTGGATAAAATTCCAGGCTCTAGGAATCCAAGTAGGAGGATCTTCAAGCCCAATGATCCAAAAGCTTGGCTGGTGGTTACTTACCACCGCACTTGAGGAAAAACAAAAAATATGAAGGCAATTTTTGACAGAATTGACCGATTCTTGGTCAGCCCTAATAAAGATAAGGGAGTCATCAACAAAATGGTTATCAATCATCTCAGAACCTCCTAGAAGAGAGATACCCTATATTTTCCCTTGTATCTTAGCCACATCAAAAAGATAACSCAAGGCAACGGCTGCTAAAACATATACAAAAGAAGCCATTTACTGAAACAAAAGCCAAAGCATGYGRAAAGAGAGTATTYGCCATATCCACACAATGGGCATCAAAACCAAGGCATTGCAGCATTTCAGTGATGAAKCTCTAGTTAATCCTATCGTAGGCTTTATCAAAGTCAATTTTGAGGAATATGGAACTCTGTTGAGTCTCCCTGACCCATTCCATAGCTTCCCAAACAGAAATAACTGCATCTAAAATAAACCTTCGTTGAACAAAACTAGTTTGCTCCTGTCTGACAATGCTTGCAACAATTTTCCGAAACTGCAAAGCCACTGTTTTGGATAGGACTTTAAAAGAAACTTTGAGTAGCATTATGGGATGCCACCCACTAATAGAGTCTCTGGCAACATTCTGCAGAGTGTGTTTAATCAAGCCTTCATTCAAAAATTCTGACTATTTCCCTTGAGAGAAAGCCTCCTTAGCCATCTGATACGAGTCTGCACCCATAGTCTCCCACATTCTTATAAAACATTCACATGGTAGGCCACCAAGTCTAGGAGATGCACCATTTTTCATCGAGGTCAGGGCAGCAAGAAGTTCATGCACAGTAATCTGACCATTCAGTCTATATCTTTCCATGAGGGAGATCTTATGGGAATAACTTTATAACATTGGTTCTTGGCATGAACTACTCTATTAGATAAAACATAGGGAGAAAAAATGTTTTGAAAGTGTAGCCCAAACGTATTTTTTATCTGAGATAAATCTTCCTCCAAAGAACCATCAGGGTTCTGAAGACCAAGCACACGCTTGGAAACGTTTTTCTTCTTTAGGGAATCAAAATAAAACTTTGAAGGCTCATCACCATCTTGAATCCACTGTAGAAAGAATGCACTCTATCTCCTCTAGCCGCATACTCCGCTTTGCTTCTACTGAAATACTCCAAATCTTAGCAGCTTCTTCTTGCAGGGAGGAGTTAAAAATATCTTTCTCAAGAAAAATCCTCACCTCTTCTAGTGTTATCCTTGCAGCCTTAAGGTCCCATTTGCTTGAACAGGCCACCATTCTTCCCCAACCTTGAATGAATTTTAAGAGTTCCACAGATGGCAGACTCCCACCAGAGAATCCAGCATCTTTCCCCTTGAGGTCTGGGGGAAAGATTCCTAACTCCCTGGGCACTGGCCTGCAACATTGTGAGATTTTGTTACTGATAACAGGTTCAAGGATCTAGCAAATGAAGCTCCTCTTGAATGAAGCTTTCTATTCTATCCTGGAACATGAAAGGGATGACTATCCCTAGCCAAAAGATGCAGGTAAGAACTGTTTTGAAGGATGTGAAGCCCGATGTTGTCCTTCTCCAGGAGGTTAAATCTGCAGGTTTTGAATTAATATGCCAGATGGATTATTGTTGGAATGACCCTTCTTGGTCGACAGATCATCATCAGGGAGGAGGGGTGGTTCTTTCCCTTCCTTATTCTTTACACAGTTATGTTGTGGTACACAGCTCAGATCCCTCCAACTGGTGTGTCTTTGAGCTAGACCATAAGATTGGATGGTAGTAGAAACTTACCTGGAGTAAAATGATTGTTTCTTTTGGAAAACAATCAAGAAATGCATCCCAAACAACAATATGGAAAAGAATTCTGAAATGGCACACATGAATTAGCAACATATTGCAATGCCTCGAATCCTTTTAATGCCCCTTGTTATTTGATGTGGTTACGAAATGCCAGTCACTTGCATATAGAAGGATGTAATGGTTTTTAAATTGATTGGCTAACATGTACATTGATGTCAAGGATTTTCTTTGGACAACCATTTGAAAATTGTTGAAACATAAAGTTTTATTAACTGCACCAGCAAATTTGTATATAATGTTGTTGAAAACAGTTAGTGTCCAGAGAGTTAGTTCAGTGGCCCAGCTAGTTATCAATGCAGAACAACTTCTGTTTGCTTTAGATGTTCGTAAAGCTTACATAATTAGCATATAACCACATAATAGGAATTTTCTGAGCTGGCCCTCAGTTATTGCTAGTGGTGGTCTTGTTGTGCATAAGGGTAGTTGTCATTGTGGACATTTGAGATAGAAAACAGAAGTACCCATGGACATCATATCCTGGAAACACAATTTCTCTATTTTCTCCATGTGCGGCAACAACCACTTTATTGTCCCACCATGCACTTTCCAGTTGCAAGAAGAATGTAAAGAGTGGTTAAAAACCTGCAGTTTGGCACACATACAGCAAAACATCTACCCTGCGATATCTGTGGCATAACTTCATACCATATACCTGGTGAAATGGCATTGTTGCCTGATATACATGACTGTAACTCTTGATGGGGGGTTTGAACCGATGACAATATTTCACAAACATATGATAATGCTGCAACATTAGTGACAATGATGGTGTGCCAAAACCTTGAGAGATCCCTTGGAAGTGGATGGAAAGCATTCCCAGCATGAAAATTTACTGGGATATTGATAGAATTGGTATCTCTTAAATGGGCTATGTGAAAGGGCATGATAAGTGTTAATATCGGTAGAAAGCTTGGTTGCTGCTGTCCATGCTATAAATAACATATTGAGTTACAAATATATGCTCCAGGGTATTTTATTTTCAGAAAACAATGGATGCCCTGTATGTRAACTTAAAATGACTAATAATACATTATCTTTTATATTTTCTTTGTYACCAATTTTATGTTCCAATTGTTTTCCTTCTCATAAAGTATTTTATAGCAAATTCTGTTGACTTCCTTTATAATACATTTTTCAGCTTGGCCCCAGCYAACTAGCTCAATAATTTAAAGGAGATTCAGGTCATTTGTATYAGTACTCATATAGGTTCCTATCCACCTAAGGACATCAGCAGTCTTACAYGCACTATTATTAGTACCAGTGTTGTCAGACTCYTTTCGGACTCCCRAATCTAGAAGAGTCTTGAAGAGTCACCATCGAAAAGAGTCACTCCCCAAAGACTCCTCTGTAATACCCCTGACTCCCCAAGACTCAAAACTCTTCAATACTTGCCAGACTCCTCTGAAACTCCTCAAGACACCCCAAGACTCCTCTGAAATTTAAATTTAAGAATTAAATTTTAAATTTTAATTTGAGTGTTTTTTCTCTTTGCCGAGTCTGAAGACTCTTCAAGAGTCACCAACGAAAAGAGTCTTAAAAATGTCCGAGTCTGACAACATTGATTAGTMCCAATGGTTTTGTACTTGGCATGAGCAGAGAGGGCTGTGAATATTGCATTCAGGTACTAAGTAGCATTCACAACCATGGTGAACACTGAAATTGTAAAGATGTAAAGAATAGCAACTTAGGAAGGAATGTGCTCCTGAAATAACTCAACTCGATGATTTTTTCCTGTCTTATTTATGCACCTTACAAAAAATTAGGATTGTCTATGGAAAGCCTGCCTAGTTTGAGATTGAAAATAAAAGTTAAAACAGAAGCTGAATTTCATTTTATGTCACCTACAGAAGTTTAGACCTCAAGATTGGATTAGTAGTCAAAACATGGATGGATTAATTAAACTGGCTGTTTCTTTTGGAAAACATTCAGGGAATGTATCTTGAACAACAATATGGGAAGCAGTTATGAAATGCCATCCATGAATTAGCAAATATTTCAATGTCTCAAATGCCTTGAAAGTCCCTAGTTATGTGGTGCAATTTGGAAACATCAAAGACACATGGATATGGAACGTTCTAATGGTTTATTTGATTGTTTGTATAGTAGACTGATTCTATTTAAATGTCAGGGTTTTATTTGGACAGCTATTTGAAAATCGTTCAATCATAAAGTTTGATTAACTGCATTGGTCAATTCCAGATAATGTTGTTGAAAATCTAGCATCAAGAAAGCTAATTAGATGATCTAATTAATTAGTTATCAATCAGAACAGGTGCTGCTTTCACTTGGCGTTTGTAAAGCTTGCATAATTAGCATATCACAAGATAATAGGAGATTTGTTGAGCTGGCCCTCAGTTGCTGGTAATGGACGAGCTTGTTGTCCATAAGGGAGGTTGTCACTGTGGACGTGTGAGATGGCAAGCACGAGCACCCGTTGACATTGTAGCCTTGAAGTGCAATTGCTCTGATTGCTCCATGCGAGGCCCAATCCCGTTTGTGGTCCCAGAATGTAATTTTCAATTGCAAGAAGAATCTAGAGAGTGGTTAACAACCTACACATTTGGCACCCATACAGCAAAGCATATATTCTGCAAGGTCTGTGGCATAACTTCATACTATATCCAACGATCCAATCCAGGTGGGCCTGGGGTAGCCTTGAATGTTAATTGTGTTGACCCTGGTACTATCAAGTATGTTGAAATCAAACACTTTGATGGAAAGAACTGGGATTGAAAATTTTGGTATGAAATCATTCTCAAATGCAAGCACCGGCAAATGACTTGTTGACAAGGTGGAGAAGCTACTATCATATTACTATGAGATTGAATTGAAGCTCATTTTCTTTAGATTGTTTTGGGTATGTCCCTTGTAACTGTGATCCAATTTATGTACGGTTTGAATTTGAATGTCTAGCTGGGTTTGAATCTCGACATTTTAAAATATGATCCAAGTTATCCCCATGTTGAACTGGAAATTATGTACTTTAATTTTTACATATTGTAAACTTATTCAAGGAATTGAAGTCATGCATATACTTTTTCATAAATTGTCTGAATTGGCATCTAAAAATTTGAGTGTTTTGCTATTAATATAAAACCTTTTCTTGTGCTTTGGATTTTTCTATACATATGATAAACTTCTGAGAGAAAGCCTATCTTCCTATCTTGTCTCCTTGGCACAGATCATGGTCTTATATCAAATATGCAGACCGTGTTTTCATGTGGGAGTATTCATAGCATGTCCAATAGTTTCTCTCTCTTATGTTTCGGAGTAGATTAAAATCTTTATCAGTAAGTGAACTCTGCTGGGCCAGAATATCAACTTTTCCTGTAATAGAGAGAGAACAGGATTTTTTCCTTTAAAACTATTTGGGGCAGATAAGATGTAATGTTCCCAAGTGGATTTGCTTGGAACATCTTGAAATTTTGTGTTTTCTGGTTGTGGTACTTTGTCAACAACTCACTGTTGTAGGTTGTAATGACTTGTAGAGCGTTTTGAGATAGTGTTTTATGATCAAGTAAGGATGTAATGAAGCAACAAGTAACAAATAAGAATGGCACCAAAAACTCAGATCTGATTTTTATTCAATAGTAGCTAACCTCCTTACAATAGAAGAGCAGATCTGGGATAAATTGAGCAAAATAGAAGTTGTGACTAATAACAGCAATCAAGTACAATATAGATCTAGATAATGGCTTTCCAAAGCCTCCACATCAAGCATATAGTAGATCTGTAAGCCTCCAGTGCTGCCTCTGCTGTAACTGCTGCAGAATCCTGGTTGAGTTGCGCTCTGGCTGGCTGGAGCCACCCAAGTACTTTCGCCCTCTTCAGATATGGCCTCAAACCCTCAAAATAACCAAGACCTAGTTGAGATCTGATGATATAAACCCTTTCTGGAAGAATTTCATGTCCGGTCAATGTTGGATCTATCCCCAAATGACTGATCTCTCCTTGGCAGTGCGCCCTATTGCCGTCCTTATACACATTTGCAGACGTGAGCAAAGTCCATCTTAGTGTGTCCTTGGAGGTACAATGCCTAGGTTCACAGCCCACACTGTCACTTTGACTGGAACCTCTTCCTTCTAGGCTTATTCCTAGGGAAGCCAGGGGGGGTAGACCCAAGTTACTAGATGTGATTTACGTGATGTTCTAGGAGTTGATTTTAGTTAGTTAAAGGTTGGGGGAAGTCTAACCTATGATGCAAAGGCAGTAAATGCAATGTGCAACAATAAAGATGAGAAGTAAGCCTTTCCTAGGGCAACTAAGACTAGTGCCTAAGATTGGGCAAAGGGGTCAGCTAATGTTTAAGGGAGTTTGATTACAAAAAGATTACAAAAGTACAACTATTCCACAACATTGTTAGATACAAATACTTACAACTAATAATGAATGATAGATGTTACAACAATATTAGGTAAGAGATATACAACAAGATACAAAATTACAACAAGAATATCTAAGAACTACAAGATACAAAGATACAAAGAGGCAAGTTAACCATGTGTTTTAATGTGCAGGAATTAAAGGATTTCAAAGCATGAATATCATCCACATTAAGCCAAACATGCCCCAATATCACTTGCTCTATTGGACTGCTTTTCAATGGCAACCACAACACTCAAGATCCAACAAGATGATGCCTCCAAATGGGATGCACTATCTCTTGAGGGATCACACCATAAAAAACACTTAACAAATGAAATGGAATGCTTTAAAGAACAAGTGTTCCACAATACTTAAAATATGACACTTAGATTATTACTCCACAAAGCAAAACGAAATGTACTTGCATGTAAAATTAAAAGAGAGATGTGCTTGCAAGTATTGTTCCAACAACCATAAGATATACCAATGAAGACAAGGTGTTCAAATGCTTAGTAGATTAAGAGTTACTTAAAGATTGTTAAAGTTTGAATTATCCCTAGCTAAGTGTCAAACCAAAATCCTCCTCCCCCAATTACCAAATGGTTGCTGGATGCTCAAGAAGTGAGGCAACGAGGCCTACCCTAGCTTCACGGGTCAACCCTAAAGATCCGAGTACTCCCGGAAAGGACGTCGCGTGCCGTGAGATCGTCCCTGGCCTAGCACCTTTCCTTGCCTTTCTCAAACCCCATTTTAGATGGCGAAGATGGTGAATTAAGGTGTCTTATTAAGTCTAGTATGTTATTATACCTATGGACTAAGTATTTTAGTGTGTTTAAGAGTGTTTGGGTGACTTTTACTTGTTTAAAAACAGTGAAATATTGCCAAAACCGAAACATTATCTAGCCAAAAGATGTATTCTAAATCATAAGAATGAAACATATAAACACATATATAACATTTAACGATTTGTTGAAATGAAAGAGTTACTTCCACATTATTCACTTAACCATAAACGTTTGCAATCTTGAAAGAAATGAATGCTTTAAAAGGACAAGAACAACTTGCCAAATGAAATAGAAGATTGTTTTAAATCATCATCACTTAACCATGTGTGTATTGCATTAAGGACAAGTGCTAGGAAATGAAACTTGAAAGATTTAAAGCATGTAAATGAATTTATGCCTCAAGGGCTTAAGCTAAGATCTAGTATGTGAGTGTGAGATCTACTTCTAGAAGATTTTAACCATATGAGCATAAGCAAATTGGAAACCCATAACTAATCTAGCCATACTATGTTGGGGGTTGGCTTTGCCAACTACTCATCCAAGGTGTAGGCAACCATGCAATGAAACTTATAATAGAAAGCAAAAGAAACATAAACCACTCACAATGGCACAAGATGGAGGCAAGCCTACCTTTGTTGTGCTAAAAATGGTTGAAATGTAAAAGATTAAACTATCACTAAAACAATCCTAGCCACACAACCTTGTTCTAATGACAAGTGGGGCAAAAGAATGAAAGAATGTCGAATGTAAAGCTACACCTTAGCCTCACGATTTTTGTGGGTTGGCCGTGCCAATCTCTCACCCAAGTTGTAGGCAAAAATAACTTACAAGAAATGAAACTATATACAAGAATGCAAGCCTCAAGGGAACTTCTCGAGAGCTTGCTACAATGCTGGAAAAAGATAGGAGAAATGTGAGTTTTGTTACCCACTCAACTGATGAAATTTTGGAGTGTTGTGTGACCGAATGTGGGTAGCATAACCCCTTGACCTGGTAAGCACTTGCAAAAACCAGTAAGCTATTGCTTGCTGGAAATGCTGCATAACACAAAAAAAGTTAAGAAAAAAATATGTTTTTAAGCATAATTTTTTCAAATAAAATATCCAAGTGAAAGTTGATTAAAGATGACCTATCTATGATGGTTAGCAAACTGAAATACGAAATGAAATGAACAAAAAATCAGATTAGAAAAGTAATGGAGTTTAGGTAGGCTTTGATATAAGACTCTTCCTTGAGACTATCCCAACAAAACCCTACAGGTAAACTTGCAAACTTGAAGCAAAACGTGAGGTACAAGAATAGATAATATGGTTGAATGAGCCAACAACATAAACTACTTTACATCACTAGCCACCCAACATATTTAGATCAACAATAATACTATTGCTCAACCTACCCAAGTAAACTACTTTACTCAAGAAATCTACTCAATACAACACAAGATGTAAAAACTACAACATCACCTCATGTACAAGAAGAAACAAGACTACTCTTTGTTGCTTCAAATCCTCCAAAGCTTCTCTATTAATCCAAAAGGAGAGTTTTGCATCAACAAGTTGCTCCAACACTCTCAAGAGCAAAATGGGTGGATGCAAGATGAACAAGAGAGAGAGATGAGGTGAAAATCCAGTTGCATAACATTAGCTCAAGATATGGTGAATAAATGAGTGAGGGAGGGGCTGTATTTATACCTCTTGAGGCAAATCAGCCCATCTTGGATTGATGCCAAGTGTTGCAAAACAAGGCAAGGTGGGGATCTCAAGGAGGTATGGCGCAACTTTAGGGTTTTGGGCATGGATAGGTGAGGTGGATGTGAGGTGGAAGGGGTGGGACCACACCAAAGAGTGACGTGTGAGGCTAGGAAGAACACTCCTTACGAGGGAGGGGCCCACAACTCAATAAAACACCAAGTTGTAATGTTTCTCATGCAAGGGGGGCACAAATCCCCAAAGGGCGTGAGGGTTTGAGCAAATGAGTGGGTAAGGGGGTATGTAAAGGTTAGGAGGTGGGTTGGGTAGGTTAGGAATCATGTCTCTCCCTTTTCCATCATTACTTTACCCCATTAATTCATAAATTACAAAATTGACATTTTACCTATGTTATGACTTAGCAATTAAAATTGTTGTTTCGACTGACTGAGACTCCTGGTGGACAAACACCTAACAAAAGTTGTCTGACTGAGCTGAAACTTGGTCCAAGTGTGTAGGGGGTCTCATTCCATTTCTTTTGAGCACAAATACCCCTAGCAAAATCCCAAAGACTTAGTTTTTACAATATTTTCTCAAAATTAATTAATTAATTAAATAATTAAATTTCCAGCCTTAGGAAAATTTAATTAATTAACAAAACCCTATCTAGACTCAACCGAATTCGGCGAAAATTTCTAAGATGTCATACATGGTCATTTACATCATTCCTAAACAATAGCTACCAGAGGATAACTCCATTAGAATGCCCTTCACCACTTTGGAGGAATTATTGCTGGTGTGAGGGAAAAACTCAAGGGAAATTAATAAGGCTGAAAAGCCAAATTAATAACCCGAGTATAAAAAACCCTCGGTGAAAGGAACTCTCCTAACGAATAAATCCCAAGGTAATTGACCTAACTATGATCCATGCAGACCTATTACATTATTAACCCACGCAGGGGTGCGAAAATTCTGCTTACAAAAAAATGTGTTGGAGGCATAAATTGCCCAGTAGAACCAAATAATCTTCAACATATTAGCATCTGACGATGCATCTCTTCATGGTACATGGAATTGACCCCCTAGTTGAATAGACGGTCAACATCTGGCTCCACATGGGGACGTGTGTTCGATCTTCTCACATGGGACGAAGAGCATACGAGAATCCAACATCTACAAAAAAGTGCTCACCAATATCCAACATAAGCATACATATACATAATGAAATAAATAAATGTTATAAACAACATCTACATAATGAAATAACTAAAGTACAATATCATAACTACAAAATGAATCTATGATATAGAAATAATTCTAAGTACATATCAACATAATGAATGAAACAATACAAAATTGAAATACAAGGAGAAGTGTTAGAGATACGTTACAGAGGGTGTCCCTTTGGACACCAAGTTGCCCATCATTTGAAAAATAGCTTGAGCTGCTGCCCATTCCTTGGAATGTTGATGGGCTCATCATCCAAATAGCTGAGATGAAAAGAGTTAGGCTCTGCTATTTCCCGGATCATATATGGACCCAACCATAAACTGTCAAACTTGCCATGCTTTCCTGGCTTCTCTCTGCCTTTATCCCATAACAAAATTGTATCCCCAATCATAAAATCCCTCTGCCTAGCTGACTTGTCGAAAGCCTTCTTTACCTTACTCTGATTTCTGCAATTCTGATCATAAGCCTTTTGTCTGATTTCATCTAACTCAATGACTTGATTGACCCTGTTCTGAATTGCATCCTACTCTATAGAAAAATCCTCAACTGACCCATAAGTTGGAAGTCTAAGGTGCACTGGCAACCAGCCTCCAATCCATATACTAATTCAAAAGGACTCTTTCCAGTTGTTGCTTTCTTTGTTATTCTATCAGCCCATAACACATGTTTAATTTTACTATCCCAAGATCTCCTGTTTTCACTGACTATCTTTTTAACTATGGTCATTAGGTTTTTGTTACTTGACTCTGCTTGACCATTTCCCCGGGGATAGTAATCTGATGCATGCGATAAGATAATGCCATACTTGAAACAAAAAGAGGACATTTCAGTTGAACAAAAGGCCTTGGCATTATCTGTTATTATCTTTGATGGGACCCCAAATCTAGTTATAATTCTGTTTTCTAGGAAATCCATTACAACCTTCTCAGTGGTTGACTTGGTAGGAATTGCTTCAACCCACTTGGTAAAGTAATCTGTCGCTGTGATAACCCATGAATACCCATTACTCGAATTATCATTAAATTTCTCGATGAAGTCCAAACCCCATTGCTGAAAAGGTGTCTCAACCAGAACTGGTTGCAAAGGAAGAGCTGCTAACTTTTGCTTTCCTGTGAAAAACTGACATGGCTCACATTTTCGAACAAACTGATGTACATCCGAAAATATTGCGGGCCAATAATATCCTGCTCTAAGGATTTTGTGGGTAGTAGTTTTAGTAGCAAAATGTCCACCACAAAACCCTCCATGGAATTCATCCATTAGTTTTTTGACTCAACGTTATCCACACATCTATGGATAATCCCATCAAGATTCTTCCATCCTAATCCATCTCTAGTAAGGACATACTTAGAATATTTTAACCTTAAAGCCCTTTTCTTGCGTCCTACTAGATGGCTTGGACAAGTTAGATTCTTAAGATAAAAGATGATGTCTGTATACCACTCTACTTGTTCAAGCTTCAACAAATTAGGATGCCATTCTTCATTATCGATTTGGCAAACCATACCCAAGGCCTTCTCATTACTTTCTGTCAACATTTTAGCTAGGCCTTGACCTTTAATCAACTTTGTAGGCTTGATTTCCAAATCATACTCTTGGATCTTAGCAATCCATCTACCCCTTGAGCCCAATCCTTCTACCTGAGATAGAACATCTTTAACCGCAAAATTAGGAACATAACCAATCACCTTGGAATATCCAATGAAGACTCTGAAATGTTTGAGTGATTTCACTAAGGCATAAGTTTGTTTCTCAAACATGGGATACTTAAGCTCTGAATTTTGCAAGGCCCTACTCATATATGCAACGGGATGATCATGGCCTTGATCATTTTTCTGAAGCAACACACCAACAATAGTGTCTTCAGAGGAAAAGGAGAAAAACTGAAAGTCCTTGTTGTAGTCTGGGCTAATAAGGACAAGAGCTTCACATATTGCAGTCTTAATACATTCAAAAGCTTGCTTACTTTCTTCATTCCATTCAAATTTCGCATGCTTCTTAAGCAACTTATATATAGGTTTCATGATCTCAACATAGTTAGGAATGAACCTATGGACAAAATTGGTTTGTCCTAAGAAGGATTGGAGAGCTTTCTTTGATATAGGCAAAGACACCTTACTAATGGCTTCAACTCTCTCCGGGTCTAACTTGACTCCATCTTTCGAAATTATGTGGCCCAATAATTTACCTTCAGTGACCTCAAACGCTGACTTAGCAGGATTTAGAGAAATTCCAAATTCTCTACATCTGTCCAAAACTTGCCTAAGTTGGTTAATGTGAGTTTTCCCATCCTTAAAAAAACTGTTAAATCATCCTGATATATCTCAATCAACTTCCCAATCAACTCCCTAAAGGCATAATCCATGGCTCTCTGAAAAGTAGCTCCAACATTTGATAAACCAAATGGCATTCTAAGATATTCAAAGGTTCCCCATGGAGTAGTAAAAGTTGTTTTATGCCTATCTTCTGTTATAAGTTTGATCTAATTATAACCGGAAAAACCATCAAGCATGGAAATCATTCCTGATCCTGTTACTCTTTGAAGTAAATTTTCCATCTTGGGAAGGGGGTAGTGGTGTTTTGTGCAAACAATGTTCAAATTCCCGAAGTCAATGCATATCTGAATCTTTCCATTCTTCTTCCTAGAAACAACCAAATTTGAGCACCATGAAGAATGTCTAGTTTGGGCAATAGTGTCTGCCTCTCTGCAGCCCCTGTTGGACCAAAGGAGCTAACTTGGGGTTCATTTGCCTTAGTTTTTGTCTAAAGGGCTTGGTTTCTTCCTTAAGAGGAATCACATGCTAAATTACATCCTCCCTATAGACTTTGAGCTCATCATAACTGAAGGCCAAGACATCCCTATACTCTTTTAATAACTTAACAATTTCATTCCTTTCCTCTATAGGGGTAGTCTTGCCTATCTTTATCATCATAGTCTCTTCATTAGTTCCAATGTTGACTTCTAGGTGATCACATAGTTTTTTCCATGACTCTTCTTTTTGCTTGTGACCATCTTGTCTATCAAAGTCTCTTTTTAAGGACACAAATCACCAGGGGGTGCTTTCACCTTATCATCACTTGCAGTATAATTACAACCCTCCTCTTTCACACTAATCCCTAAATCAGAAAATTCATGCATGAGTCAAAAACTTGATAACCTGTTTGTCATCATCAAAAACCTACCAATGATTCATGTTATCAGGAACTGAAGGTCTAAAAATCACTTCCATCGAAATATTTTCATCAATCAAACTATCTGGAAGTTGAAGTGTGGAAGCAGCTATTGCAAGTTCAACTGCCTTTGAATTCTGTTCTCTAGGAATACCAATCAGGTTTAAGGCATCTAGATCATTGATTAAGTCCCAAATTGCATTCCTATACCCTTTCAATCTCTCAGACTTGCAAGCAAATTTATTCTTTAGTTGTTCTATGACCAAGTCTGAATCCCCTTTGATATTTAGACATTTGACTCCGCTATCTTTGCAAAGCCCTAAACCAAGGAGCACAACTTCATACTCAGCCACATTATTGGTTGCATCAAACTCCAATCTATAAGAAAATTTCAACACTTTACCATTTGGAGCTTGAAAGACAATTCCAACACCTTTTCCTGCTCTAGAAAAAGCACCATCAAAATTCATGTACCATACTTTGTCTAATCTATTATCTTGAACTGTTTCTTCTAAGGGCACAATAGAATTAAACAAGATGGCATAGTTACCAAGACCCTCCCCAATATACTTTAACTCACTTTTGGGGTTTCTTGGGTCTTCAACGTGATACCTTCTATACACTTCCCTAGTCAACTTGAAAGTGTTCCCATTTGGAGTGGGGAGGGTAGCATAAGATAAATCCATTTGTAAGTTACCACCCAAATCTGCAGCTGCCTTTCTATTCAATAAAATTCCCCAAGCATCTGAGACATCAATCACCACAATGTCCATTTCAAACATGATATCCGGAAAAACTGCTAAGTATAATTGCAAACCCTTAATCAATCCATGCACTTCAATCGTTTTACTATCCATGGCACACATGTTATGATAAGGTCGAGATATTCTTAAGTTCAACTGTTCCATTACTTTCTTAGTCAAAACATTAGAGCTTGCCCCTGAATCTAGCATGCAATTGTGTAAAACTTTGTCATTCACAAGTAAAGAAAGGTAGAAAGACAAATTCTTTTCATTTCCCCTATCCCAATTCCGTAAAATCACTGGTGCGTCTTGGTAAGCCATGACTGGTTGCTTCTCAACAAAACTTTTAGGGGGATCCTCTATGGCTTTAAGTAGCTTTTCCCTTTGAGAAGGGATCTTCATAAGTTTTGACACTGGAACTAACATCTTCGCATTACTCAACCATCCACCTAAGTCAATATTCAAATCTGTATTAATAGGCACATTAGAATTAGAAGGAATTGGAGATACCTTGGGAACACTAGTTTGACCTTTATCTTGACCTTTATTTCCATTCCTTTGGTATGTAATGCCTCTATACTTAGCCATTTCTGCAATTTGTTGGGGTGTGGGCTTGGGCCCATATTTTTCTGTTGCCTTATCAACAACATTGTTCATGAAGTTTCCACTACTCCCATGTTTAGCATAATTCATCCAATCATACATGCCCCCATAGTAATTTTTACCACACATATTTATTTGTTCATTTCCTTGATTTCTATAATCATCATAACAACCCTCAAGGAAAACTGGACAAGTCACTTCCTCATGAAATTCACCACAAGGCCTACAATAAGGTACGGAGTGATGATCTACCAAGTTGGTGGATTCAAAAGGGTTAGGTGGCCTTTGATCATTTAGGGGGGGGGGGTCTCTTTGGCCATTTATCATTTGGACTATGTTGTTGTCTATTATTTTGGGACCTCTCCATAGTGATCAACCTATTTTACAAGGCATTGATCTGATTGGCATGGTTTATCTCCATTTGCTTGATTAACTGGGTCAATTCCTTAATCCCATCACTTGATGATTCTTGACCCTCAACTTTCTTCTTCTTTTCATCATTAACCTTTGAAAAAGAACCTCTTGTGAAACCAGGAATGTTGGATTTTCTGGCCTCAAGCATATTCTGTTCAATTCTTATAGCTGTAGCTTGTGCTGCTTGTAAAGTTTGAGGATCCTTATCTCTTAAGGCATACCTCATTTCACCCTCAAATGCCTCCATATAATAAATCAAGACTACAATATATTAAGGAAAAATATCAGCGTGAAGGCTCTTCACCAAGCTATTAAACTTAGTGTTAAATTCTCCCACAGTTTCATTTTCTTTTTTTTTATGGCTTGTGGTAAGAGAAACAAGTTGGAATCTATGTTCTTTTTTATCACCCCATCTCTTCCTAAATTCATCCAATATTGATTCAAGGGTGCTAAACTTGTTTGCATCAAAATCTGTAAACCATTTAGCAGCATCTCCTTCTAGTGAATACACAAACAAAGTCATCTTTACATCTTCTTCATCATGACCCCGACAATATCTCTCCACACACATCTGAAAATTCAAAATATGGGATTTGGTACTAATAGCATTGTTTCTTTGAAAGGTAGGCAACTTGTCAATAGCTTTTTCAGGAACTGCGTGAGGGGCACCTTGGATTGCTGCAAAGTTCAAAGGTCTCAAAAAGATACTCATGGTTACGTTAGGAGTATTAGGGGGGTTATTAACAATTTGTTGATTATTAGTTTGGAACAAGTATTGGATATCAGTGAGTGCTTCTTCTCCAAGTCTTTCAAGTAGCCTCCTAGGAGCAAGGGGATTTAGCCTCCTCCTATAAACCTTTTCAGGTTCAGGAAAATAATAAATCACTTCTTGTGAAGTGCTCCTAGTAGTATACTTGACATATTTTTTCAATGGAGTCACCACTTGGAAAGGAACCACACAGAATGAACCAATGCAAGTTCAATGAATTTTAGGGAATAATTTTTTTATTGTTTAGTTCTTAAAAAATTAAGTTAAGTCATTTTGACCAAGAATAAATGACCTATCCCCGGCAACAACGCCAAAGATGTTGTCATCCTTATACAAACTTGCAGAGGTGAGCAAATTCCAGCTCACTTAGTGTGTCCTTGGAGGCACAATTCCTAGGTTCACAGGCCACGTTGTCACTTTGCTTGGAAACTCCTCCTTCTAGGCTTACTCCTAGGGAAGCCATGGGGGGTAGACCCTAGTTACTAGATGTGATTTACGTGATGTTCTAGGAGTTGATTTTAGTTAGTTAAAGGTTGGGGGAAGTCTAACCTATGATGCAAAGGCAACAAATGCAATGTGCAACAATAATGATGAGAAGCAAGACTTTCCTAGGGCAACTAAGACTAGTGCCTAAGATTGGGCAAAGGGGTCATCTAATGTTTAAGGGAGTTTGATTACAAAAGTATTACAAAAGATTACAAAAGTACAACTATTCCACAACAATGTTAGATACAAATATTTACAACTAATAATGAATGATAGATTTTACAACAATATTAGGTAAGATATATACAACAAGATACAAAATTACAACAATAATATCTAAGAACTACAAGATACAAAGATACAAAGAGGCAAGTTAACCATGTGTTTTAATGTGCATGAATTAAAGGATTTCAAAGCATGAATATCATCCACATTAAGCCAAGCATGCCCCAATAACACTTGTTCTATTGGACTGCTTTTCAATGGCAACCACAACACTCAAGATCCAACAAGATGATGCCTCCAAATGGGATGTGCTATCTCTTGAGGGATCACACCATAAATAACACTTAACAAATAAAATGGAACGCTTTAAAAAACAAGTGCTCCACGATACTTAAAAGATGACACTTAGATTATTACTCCACAAAGCAAAAGGAAATGTACTTGCATGTAAAATTAAAAGAGAGATGTGCTTGCAAGTATTGTTCCAACAACCATAAGATGTGCCAATAAAGACAACGTGTTCAAATGCTTAGTAGATTAAGAGTTACTTAAAGATTGTTAAAGTTTGAATTATCCCTAGCTAAGTGTCAAACCAAAATCCTTCTCCCGCAATTACCAAATGGTTGCTGGATGCTCAAGAAATGAGGCATTGAGGCCTACCCTAGCTTCACAGGTCAACCCTAAAGATCTGAGTACTCCCGGAAAGGACGTCGCGCGCCGTGAGACCGTCCCCGGCCTAGCACCTTCCTTTGCCTTCCTCAAACCCCGTTTTAGATGGCGAAGATGGTGAATTAAGGTGTCCTATTAAATCTAGTATGTTATTATACCTATGGACTAAGTATTTTAGTGTGTTTAAGAGTGTTTGGGTGACTTTTACTTGCCTAAAAACAGTGAAATATTGCCAAAACCGAAACTTTATCCAGCCAAAAGATGTGTTCTAAATCATAAGAATGAAACATATAAACACATATAGAACATTTAACGATTTGCTGAAATGAAAGAGTTACTTCCACATTATTCACTTAACCATAAATGTTTGCAAGCTTGAAAGAAATGAATGCTTTAAAAGGACAAGAACAACTTGCCAAATAAAAGAGAAGATTGCTTTAAATCATCATCACTTAACCATGTGTGTATTGCATTAAGGACAAGTGCTAGGAAATGAAACTTGAAAGATTTAAAGCATGTAAATGAATTTATGCCTCAAGGTCTTAAGCTAAGATCTAGTATGTGAGTGTGAGATCTACTTCTAGAAGATTTTAACCATATGAGCATAAGAAAATCAGAAACACATAACTTATCTAACCATACTATGTTGGGGGTTGGCTTTGCCAACTACTCATCCAAGGTGTAGGAAACCATGCAATGAAACTTATAATAGAAAGCAAAAGAAACACAAACCACTCACAATGGAACAAGATGGAGGTAAGACTACTTTTGTTGTGCCAAAGAGGGTTGAAATGTAAGAGATTAAACGATCACTAAAACAGTCCTAGCCACACAACCTTGTCCTAATGATAAGTGGGGAAAAAGAATGAAAGAATGTCGAAAGTAAAGCTACACCCTAGCCTCACGATTTTGGGGGGTTGGCCGTGCCAATCTCTCACCCAAGTTGTAGGCGAAAATAACTTACAAGAAATGAAACTAGTTACAAGAATGCAAGCCTCAAGGGAACTTCCCCGGGGCTTGCTACAATGTTGGAAAAAGATAGGAGAAAGGTGTGTAACGACCCCACTATCATAATTTAAAATTTTTTTGGGTTTAATCTCCCATAAAATTGCATTAGCGAAACGCCAATCCCCGGTTCTATATCGGGATTTGGGGTTTCTAGTGTCAAGATTGATTCACCCCCAAGACTCGTGATTCCCGAAATGCCGACGCGCTCCCTATGCATTAGCTCTCTTGGTTCATCTCCCGGAGCCACAGGACCTGCTACCATATGTCCGCAGTCCTATAGCTACCCATCGGGGTTTCGGGGTTTATGATGTCGCGATGCACATGCAATCGCAAATTCCGAACCTCCGATCTCCGATGCCACTTGGCGTTGA
>SNQJ01S0048770.1:16310-31965 GCA_010110895.2 Picea sitchensis
TTAAGGGGGGATAGGCTCTAATGCCTCCTTCCTTCTCCTATTGTGTCAACATTGTAAATCCTTCAATCCTATCCCAAGTTTTTCTTAAGGGGGGATGTTAGGATATTTAGACACTTAGGATTTAGTTAAGATCTACTTGGTCTAATATGTCATTAGCTAAAAGTGTGTTTCTTTAGTATGCATTAGTATGCATTTGTAGTTAGGAAATATGACAGTCACAATATGTTCCCGACATAGAGTGATCCGACTGTTGATACTCACCTCGATCTTAACGACCATTGATCTGTGGCTTAACACCTGATTTTTCCATGATCTCTATTTAAAGAGCATGGAGGGTCATTTGTCGATGATCGATTGTGAGAAACTCTCATAAAATCTCTCTGTAATTTTTTTCTTTGCATTAATAAACTTCTCCAAGTGGCCACGTTGGCTGGGGCCATGGATGCTTCCCCGTAGGGGTTTTACCATGTGAAAACATCGATGTGTTGATATTTGATATGGTTATGTGAGTGGTTACTGAAGGTGTTCGTCCTCTGTTGGAATACCTGTGTTGTCGAACATTAATAGATTAGATAATAATGTAAATAAAGAAGAGAATATATGACAGTATCTAGTTTGTCAACTCCATATAGATTTCTTATTTCAAAATATCATTAAGAAACAAGAACATGTACTTGAAGACAATCTTGATAATAAACAAAAACAACAAAGTTTTCACTGCATTACTTAAAATCAAGAAATCAAATGCATTGCAATAGAATTAATGAATTCAAGCAAGAAAATAAATAGAATAATATATGGAAGAGGATCTAACCATCAACATGCTTTTTCCAATTAGTATCAATATGGAATATAAACTATCTTATAGTGGATTTTTACAAAAACGGTCCCTGAATGATCAACTTATCAACCCCCTACATTCTTTCCTATGTCTATTTAAAGTACATAGAGTAATCCTATTGTTGCGCCTCTTTCGTCACCTTAGTGAGAAAAATAGAGGTGCTTGCAAGCTTAGTTGGGTTTGCTAAGAAGGACAGTTGTAAGGAAAAGGGTTAGAGAAAGAAATATAAAATAAAAACTAAGAATTAAACTAAGAAATAAAATAACAACTAAACTAATGAACATAGGGACATAAGGACAAAAGAAACAATAAGACCCATGTCACCAATGGTAAGGTTGATATTAGTGAAAGAAAACACCAAGAAGAAAGAGGACTATGAGTCCCTTCTTCCTCCAAGGGAGGGCTCTTGGACCCCCACAAATGATCTCTTCTTACAACTTTGAATGAAAATGGTAAAAGAATTCCTTGCTAATCCACTCAAGGGGTGAGTTGGATTGCCCAATGCAATGATGCTAGTATACTCTTGATGAGAATAGGGGATTCCTCAAGAGAATAGTGGTAGCATAACTTTGCTAATGAAATTCCTTGTAAAATGAAGTGCACCCATGGCATTTTTATAGCACTTCTTTGAGGTATTGTGCAACTAGTTTGTAGTATGAAAATAGGCTAATTAGGGCAATTTTAGGTCTTTGACCAGCCACCCAGTCAGATCTAGTCTAGATTTGAGTGTCAAATCAAATTGGAAGCTGAACCAGAAGTGGGTGGGAGGCCGAACACTCTCATAAATGCATCGTTCTTAGATGTGCACGGATTTTATCGATCATAGTCTCACATCGTTTGCATGTGCGTGTTTCTTGCATTTCTGGATAGCGCATGTGCACGTGCTTGTGGTGTAGTCATAGCGCACTTTAATTTTTCCACTGGTTGTATAGTTTTGGACCTTTTAGAAATGATTTTGTGGTATTTTTGGTCCATGGGTGACCTCATAACTGTTTGACAATGTTGGATTCTTGTAACCATTTGTGGATGAAATTTCAGTGATAACTGATGCCCCCTGATGGATGAGGTTAGGAGCATAAGTATAGCTGAAATTCATCAATGTTTCTTCTATTGAGAGTGTCGTTGTAAGAGAGAGCGATAGTGAGAGTGACAAGAGGTGCCCGTTGGAGGGAGAATGGAACCTGTAGAGCCCAACCTTCCATAAGGTGTGTAAAAACAAACTGTGTACCAATGAGGTAGGCATGCCCCATGCTCGTGTCATGTAACCCAAAAAGGAATGTTGTGTTGATGTAGACAACTGCAGCGCCCTCAAGGGGGGTCGTGATAAAGGAAGAAGACAATTCTACGGAGGAACATACTCTGAACAGTAGGCAGTAATATTTGTAAGAAATATCACGGATGTGGTAGGCATTGATAGCCCAGCCTAGTTCAAAGGTCTTTGAAAAATATAGGAAATAACTGCAATAGTCACAAAGTAAGACCCACTGTAACATGATAAAGTGTTGAATTCGAATGTTACGGGGGTCAATGACAGTAGGGAGCAATGGTGGTTCTCCCTGTGTCGTCCAAGACCTCTCATTGCAAAGGTAATGAGGGTCAAGATACTATCGCCCTTCCGGAAAAACTGTGCTGATGTCGACAGAACGGGGGACGCGACTCCAAGAAGAAAAAGGGCTTTGTGAAATCTACTGGGTGAGGTTAGGAATTGAGGAGGTACATGGTCGAATTCAAGATGTATGGAGACTCAAGAATGCACTTGGTTGGGGGTATATGTGAAGTATAAGTGGCCACAACCATTTAACTAGGTCGAGTGTCAGGGGGACAACAAGACATGGGATAAGTTGTGCCAGAGGCAGGACAAGGTAAACAAACTCATAGGGAAGAGGTAAGTGGCCTGTGGGATACTCAGAGTAGATAGACGATGTCAACAGGAGTAAATGAGAAGGAGTGCCCCAACCAAGGGAGACATGGGTTGTGTTTTCCAAAAAGGGAAGAAGGGCGCCAAAGGTGATGCCAAAAAGGTATGTAAATGTTGGAAACAAAGGAGTTTTTACAATAAATAAAGAATAATTTGGAATGAGTGTACAAATATAGAAATGGGTGCCCCAATGTAATATGGTTGGGTCGGTTAGGGCACTATCAGCTTGGATAATTGGTGGAAGGTGGGGGCCCCATTGGTGGGTTTCTGTATGAGGTAGATGAAATGGAGGGAAATTTGCAGAGGGGCAAACTGATTGTGGATGAAATGGAGGGTTCATGATACCGCAGAGGTGCAGTCAAAATATAACCTTTGAAGAGATAATCTGGGAATCCATTAAGAAAGCTAGAAAAATGAGGAGAAGGAGCATGTGGCTGATGCATGCCATGATGTAAGACTATTGGGACTCCCATCCCTACAGGGTTTAAAACATCATGAGTGTCAAAGTGCAAAAAGGTGCTATGAATGGGACAACTCATGTGGGGGAGAGTGCTACCGGGTGAAAGTACCTGAGATGCAATGGAGGTGTTGGTACTGCAGAGTTGGAGATGGAGACCCTAGAGGTAAATGTTAGAGGGTGTGACTGGAGATGCAATTGAGATTCAGAGAGAATTATTACATGCTAGTGCTGAGTAGATACCTGAAAGGGTTGTGTGGATGTATGATGACCAAGTACCTGCACACTTGAAAACCAAATACCCTCCGTGAACAATATCTGAAGAGAATATAACATACGAGCATTTATTTGATAATTTTTTAGCATGAGCATGCATAGCTAGATGGGGTCTGAAAAAATGGCACCTCGGGGGCTGTCTTGATGTAGATGATGGGATGTTGATCTTGTGGCTAAAGACGGATCGAAAAATGGACATTCGGGGCTCCCGGAATGATATTTGGAAGTTTGGCGGGAAGGCCTATATATAGTTATAGGGCCCACATTTCCACCTCATTTGTAGTTTCTATCAGAGGGATTGGATGAGGTATTCATAGGAGATTTGGATATTCTGAGAGGACGAGGCAGTCGATTCAGGACCAACGAGCTTCAGGTTAGTTGTCTTATCGTCCTGCATAGAAGTAGGTTTGCAATTTATGGGCAGGGTCTGTACGGAGGGCCATACAAGGGATTTTATGGGTGTGGGCCCCCAAGTGCGTGGGCGATCTGGAAATATGCATGCACGGGTGCGTGCCTGTTATCCATATAGTCATGCATGGGGGTTCCCACAGGGGAATTAAAGGCGCGCATGAGATGCGGGCCTGTTTTCTACATAGCTACGTATGGGTGTGCGACTGTGTAGTGGACATGCGCGCCTGTGTTCGTGGCAGGGGCGCATGGAGGCGCCCCTGTAGGATGGGTAGGCGCATAGATGTGCACACTTGTGGGGTGAATAAGCATGCATATGTGCCCGCCTGTAGGTTAAACAGCTATGCCTTGGGGCAAGGCCGACGGGTGTAAAACTTGATCTTTTTTAATGTTTTTTATGGTCAATTTGGCTGACCTAGGATTGTATTATGTGGTTGCAGGTGATCAGTTTGCACGATGCCGGTTGGTTGGTAAGAGTGGGATTGGTCCCAGCTGTGGGATGCCATGGCTATTGAGGAGATGGGGGTTTGTGCTACTTTGGCAGCCTGTGGGCTACTGAAGTTTTTTGAGTGCCCATTGATATGGGTGCAGGAGTATCTCCTGCAGTTTCTTATTTGGATGTGGAGTCCAGACCTGCACTGCTTTATGGTGCGGGGAGATCAGATCGCCTTCACTGCAGAGGAGGACATATACTTTCTGACTGGGCTCCCTTTTGGGGGAACGCCCCTATCGGCAGAGCCGGTGTTACCCATGGATGTGTCGTTAACGACCTTGGGCCGGAGGTATTGCTCGAGGGAGAACTACATGTCAAGCTCCGTCGTGAGCATCGGGGTGATGGATGCTCTAGCACATTGCTGTGTAGTAGCAATTATTGTGAGGGTGTATGGGTCCCTTGTGACTCAGTGGATCAGTGGTGGTCAACTGAGAGTTATGGGGAGGGCATTGGCTGGGGAGCACTTTTCCTGGGGGTTGACACTGCATGCCCGGATGGTAGGGTAGCTGGACAGATGTTGGTCTACTGGCACTGGGGACTTTGCTTTTGGGTCCATCTTCCTAGCCTAGTTATTGGAGAGGGTGCCTATGTTTCACCCTAGGATTTTTTTGGGCACACCTGGTGCGCGAGAACCATGACTGAGGCAGTGGTCGATGATTTTGGTTCACCACGGTGGTGGTGAAGGAAACCATTTTTTCATAGCTAAGGTATCACAGGTGTGGCAGCAGATGCCACAGGTTATACTGCAGTATTCATATGCAGGTGTTGAATTCCGGGGTGATCCAAACATGGTGTTACCACCAGGGGAGGTGTTTGATCATCGAGGTATGTTTATGAGTTTGATATGTTGATTTTTTCTTTGAGATAGCATGACATATGTATTTTGTATAGATGTTGATACTATCATTTGATTGTTTGTATGTGCATATGTGGGACCTCGCGGGCATGAGGTTGAGTTGATGAGAGCGTCGACACGCTAGGAGCCAGGGAGACCATCGCGGGGAGAGTCATGGGGAGGAGAGAGACATCAGCGTGAGGACGCCAAGGCAAGACCAGCTGGTGAGGAGAGAGCAACCAGGAGACGTCATTTTGATGACCCTGGTGATGGGCCATCACATTCTCCTCTGATGGAGGCCGGGGGAGAGTTTGAGGATATTCTTCATCACCTGGAGGTGGTACTACAGGGTGTGCCTAAGGGCATGTGGTCGCACATCCAGGATGAGGGCATCCTGGAGCAGTGTGTGGGAGTTCTGCTGACGTGGCAGACCGTGGTGTGGTGAGTAGCAGTAGCAGGTGTTGTGATGACCAGATGGTTACCTCTTGGTCCGGAGGGACCAGTAGTGGGTGGGGGACCACCCCCTGAGGGAGGGGCAAGAGGTGGTTCTCTAGAGGCACCTTGAGTGTTGCTCTATGTATTTTTGTATTTTTTTATATAGGCTGGTGAGACCATTTTGTACCAAGGTGCTTCACTAACCTGTGGATTGTGGATATGATGATTTGTATGTAAACATTTTGATGGCACTGGTGATCGATTTATATATATATGAGTATACATTTTGGGATCTATGTGATGTTTACATGTATTTTTTCAGGTGTTGATGATGTCTAATTTATATATGTTGTGACAGGTTTTGATATGTTGATGTATGTGTAGAGGGATCTTGATGTGATATATGCCAATCTAACATAATGTTAGCTAAGTTATCTGTAATTTGATTTAATTGGCTTGGAATATGTGTAAATGTAATGAAATCAAAATGTCGAGATAATAGTTTAACTTGCAGGTATTTGTGAAAGAGGCAAGGATCACAGATGCGGTACACATTGTTGAGCTGGAGGATGACTAGTTGAGAGTCGAGAAAGACACTAAGGTGATGAATACGATGATGTTGGGAATCGGCGAGGAGGCCAATGACGATAGTGTATTTGGCTTGGTTGTTGGTTGCCAACCCCAAGCATATGCCACCAGAGTGGATCATTTCATGTGAGGGGGTATAGAGGGCCCAAGCGAGAATTTATGTCCAATGAATGACGCCATTAGTGTAATCGATGTGGTAGGCTGGTGGAGGAGGCATCTGTCAATAGAACAAATGGTAGTTTAGATGTGAAGGATGAAAAAAATATTAAAAACACTATGAAAGAAAATAACCTACAGTAGAATGACTACGCTTAGGTGTAAAATTTCTTTAAGTATAACCCGTTGATGGGTTCTTTGAGAGAAAGGCCTTCGAGAGAGGCCAGGATGTATGTGCCTTTGGTGAGGCAATGTTGGATGATGTAGGGGCCATGCTATAGTGACTTGAATTTTCCATGACCAAAGGTATCGTGAGAAATATCGTAAGTAAGAATGAGGTCGCCTTCGTGAAATGAGTGAAGGTTGACATGGCGATCAAAGGTGGCCTTTAACCATTTTTTAGCTGCCTCATTGTTCTGTAATGAAAAGCGACGATATTCATCCAGGGACTCTAAGTGCAGAAAGCGCTGCTCCATTGGAGCAGTGTCGGGTAACAACTCAATTGTGGTGTGTAATGTGGGAATTTCGCACTCGATGGGAAGAGTGGCCTCAACCCCAT
This sequence comes from Picea sitchensis, assembly GCA_010110895.2. Taxonomy (NCBI): domain Eukaryota; kingdom Viridiplantae; phylum Streptophyta; class Pinopsida; order Pinales; family Pinaceae; genus Picea; species Picea sitchensis. The sequence goes on from SNQJ01S0048770.1 coordinate 23,277, forward strand.
TGACTAGATGAAAAGGTGTAAAACCAGTGGTTGTTTTCACGACCGTTCGGTAAGACCATAGCATGGAAAATAACATATGATGCCAATTGGTCTTATGTTTATTAACTGTGCACTGTAACATGGTCTTGAGGACCTTGTTAACTACTTCAACCTGTCCATTAGACTGAGGGTAATAGGGTGAGTCAAACTCGTGAGAGAATCCCAATCGAGATGAGAGTTCGACGAAAATCTCATTCTCGAAGTGTTTCCCGTGATCGAAAACTAGTTGGAGTGGTACTCTAAAGTGGGATATAACGTGATTAAAGAAAAAACGCTCTGTAGTGTCAGTGGTGTTGTTGAAGGTGGGAATAGATTCATCCCATTTTGTGAAGTAATCGATTGTGACAACAATGTATTTGTGTCCATTACTGGATGAAGGATTACAAGTCATGAATTCGATGCCTCATTTACAGAAGATCCCTGCAGTAATGATTGGGTGAAGAAGAGCTGGTGGTGCTCATGCTTTGGTGGTGTAAATCTGACATTGCCTCCATTTCTTCACAGCGTGAAGGAAATCATGGAACAATGTAGGCCAAAAATAACATGCTCAGATGATTTTCTGAGCAGTGGACATTCCCGAAAGATGGCCCCCACATGTGCCTCTATGGCAGTCATTTAAGACTCTATTGGCCTCGTCAATAGTCAAGCATCGATGAAGTATGGTGTAGACCCATCATCGGTATAAGATATCTCCAATGAGGAGTGTTTCAGGATTAATCCGTAAGTGCGGACACGAACCGATCTCCCTAGATCCACCTGGATCTAGAACAAAATAGGACAGAATAATACACTTTCCCTAGATCTAGCCTATTGAATGAACTAAGAGATAAGGATTATGGACATACCTTGTGAACACTTTCCTTAAGTCTCTATTGTTCCAATCTTTGCTTCAACGCTCTCGTGTCGGTCAGATCACAACAGTACAAACCAATCGAAGTAAAGGAAGATTAATATATTCAATAGCTAGTCTATACATATGATCAAGGAATTATGTAATAAAGTGACATCATCTTTATGGGAAAGGGACATATTACTGTATTGAATTAATTGAAAGTGAAACTTACAACCTGAGCCTTGATGTCATAGGTCTCCTTTCGATGGCTCCTAGCTCTGACACACACACTTGCTCATGCATGAAGAAAATCAACCACTTTTGATGACCTTGTTGGTGTCTCTAGCTGCTATAGCATCAGTCCTTCATACAGGCTTTCAACAATTCTCCAATCAATCTCTTGCTAGCTTGCTTCTAACCTTTTCCATGAGAAATCTCCTCAATATATAGGAGAATATAATTTAGTTACTTGGATAGGAAATGATCCCAAGATATCTGGAATGCCAGCACCTGAACAACCATTCAAAGCCAACTCATGTTTCTAGAAGATTCCCTTCTAGAAGATTCGACATTTTTATCTTTTTCCTTCCTTTAAAACATGTTTGCACCCTGACAGTTAATTATAGTGCGAACCATTCGCACCCTATCTTAATGCAGCCTGTGAGAATTAGGCATTCTCGTAGGCAGATATATAGGTAGCTTGCGAACATCCCTTAAAATCATGATTTCTGGAAGCAGACAAATGTAACTTTAATCAAGAAAGTGTTCTTAGTGAAGAGCTTGATTTTCCATCATCATAACATCATCATGATGACCAAAATTGTGGATAACAAGGAGATAGCGAGGGGCTTGGTGGAAAATACGATGACGAACATCTCTTGAGAGGTGGTTACTGAATTTTTGGGTTCGGTGGTAGACGAGGAGGTCACCGTACAAAGGGTCATCTGAAGTGATGTAGAAGAGATGTTCATCAGGGAAGTCAGTATTGATGGGGGTACTGGTAGTATTAGAGGGAAATGCCATGACAAGTTTGGCAAGGACGAGGGCTTTCTTTCTCTTGGGTGTTTAAACTCGAGATCATACTCCTGAAGGATAATGATCTATCGGGAAAATTTTCCATTAATTTGCTGATGACTAAGCAAGTATTGCATAGGGTTGGAATCAGCTACAACCTTAGTTGTGCAAAGCAGAATGTAATGATGCAGTTTCTAGACTGGGAGGATGACTGCAAGGGATAGTTTCTCTTCATGTTTATACTTCAATGGTGGCCCGTAGAGGTTCTTATTAACATAGTAAATGACATTCTCATGATCGTAATCATCGAGTTGGACGAGAATGCCTGCTACTGAGACAACTGACGTTGATATGTAGAGGGTATAGTCGCGATTGTAGTTGGGTGCACTAATTAAAGGGGTGTTGGAGAGCGTTTCTTTAAGATCGTCGAATGATTTTTGGGCATGTTCATCCCAATGAAATGGGATGTCATGGCGTAGTAAGTGAAGAAATCCATGTGCTCGAGTGGCGTAGTCGGGGACAAATCACCGTAAAACGTTATCTTTTCCTTGCAGGCTTTGGAGTTGACGTAAATTCCGGGGGGGTGGAATTTCGATGATGGCCTGGAATTTAAGGGGGTCTACGATGATACTGCTTTGGGAAACGATGAAGCCGAGGATGCACACAATGATGGCACAGAATGCACACTTGAGGGGGTTCAAACAGATGTTGTATTGACGACATCGTTGGAAGACAATCCGTAAATCATCAAGATGTTGGGTGTGGTTTTTGGATTGAGCTGTGAGATCATCCACATATGCAAGGATGATATGAGCCAGATCGTGAAAAATGTTTGTCATCTCCCACTGGAAAGTGGCGCCAATGCTCTTTAGGCCAAAAGGAATGACGCGATACGAAAACATACCCCAAGGGGTGGTGAATGCGGTTTTGTATTGATCGGCCGGATGGATTTGAATTTGATTATAACCAGAGAAATCGTCCATGAAGGACAGACCCTCGTGGCCTACGCAATTGTCAATAATTTGATCGATGAAAGGCGTTGGGAAGTTGTCTTTGGGATAGGCGTGATTGAGATTGTGAAAGTCTGTGCAGAAGCGGATAGTGCCCTGTTTTTTGTTAATGGGTACAGGGTTGAAAACCCATGATGTGTAGGAGATGGGGTAGATGAACCCAGCCGCACGTAATTTGTCAATCTCGGCTTTGATGGTCGCTACTTTGGATGGGTGTAGCGGTCGCTATTTTTGACGAATGGGTGTAATGTCAGGCCAGGTGTCAATGCGATGTTTGACGATAGAATGATCAAGGCCAGACATTTCTATGTATGACCAGGCAAAAATATCTCGATATTATTGGAAGAGGGATTTATAGGTGGGGATTTCTTGAGGAGTGCAAGCGGTACCAATGGTGATTTCCTTGATGACTCTAGTTTTGATGGAAATATCGATTTTAATGGTCGGGGAAATGTTTTCCATGTTGCCTTCTTCAAAAGCATCAAGAGCCGGGATGGGGTTGTTGAACCAGTTGATGTCCCCTGATGGGATAAAATCCTTGGTTTTGACTGCATATGTAGGGTGTTGGGTAGGAGGCGTGAAGGCTTCCTGTGAAAAGAAGAGCACTCTATGGTGTAGTGCATCCCATGGGTAGTCAGGAGTGGTTAGTTCTTCGAGTATGTCCTCGTCACAGTGAAATTGGCGGGAATACAAGGGGTCTAAAAGAGTGATATCGGTGACTATCACCATGTGGTTGTCTTTTGGTGATGAAGAAGTCAGGGGAATGATGCAATGAGATTGTGATGGTTCACTCAACATAAACCAAATATAGAAGTATTGAGGAGTACTAGTGGTAGTTGGATGTAAAGTTTCCGTAGGAAAATGGATGGGAGAATTAGGGGGATTTGGGAGTAAATCCTCGGATAAGTCATCCAAGAACCATGGAGGCATTAAGAGTTCCTCTGGTTCAGGAGAAATGATATGAAGAATATCAAATGGTGAGGTAAGGTCAACCACTGATTCTATGGGGGGTGCAGGGGTTTGAATCAGGGCCATCTGGTGTTGCCTGTATTCAATGATCATAGGACACTGGTATGTGAAATGATCTAAGGATTCACATAGAGAGAAAGGGCATCTCATGTGTTCATTGACTGATGTTGTGACGTAATGGATGTCATTGATTTTTGGGTGGGATGATGTAGTTGGGGCAGGTTCGTTTTGGAAGCTTTGGCGTACTGCGGCTAATGTCTGCCAGAAGTGCGGTAGTGCTGGGAAATGGTGTGTATAGTGGCCATATTATGAACATATAGCACAAGTGAATTTGGTTCGCAGTCCTTTGCTACTTGAGTGAGGAGTGGTAGCGGAAGTACTTGCTACAGTGGAGAACATTGAAGGTGTTGGATTGAGTGGAATTAGGTTCCTTAACTCGGGTAGAGATGGGCAGTGGTTGGTTTGGTGTCCATCTTTCTCACACAGTGTGCAAGGAGGTTGCACGCATGGGGGAAGTGGAGATGTAGGATCCTTCTTCTTTCGCCTGCCTCCAGCTGTGGTAGGGAGGTTAGTAAGTGGGGGTGTAGAGGGTATGGTGGGAGTGAGTATGGGAATTGTCATTGGGATTCCTTTTTTTTGAGGGGGAAGGGATGGATGAGGGACCATCTCGGGTGGATGCAAATACCAAACTGGAATTTCCAACACCATATTAGGGAGGGTAAGCATTGCGACTACTTGGAAATCTTGTACACCCGATGGAGGGTAGAAGAAGGGGATTTGAGTGATGGCTTGGGGAATTTTCTCCCAAACTGGGATATGGCCTTGGGGAGAGGTGGAATCGTGACCTGGTGGAGTCGACAAGTTCATAGGAGGCTCATGAGGGGGGAGCTCTGCGACTAGTGGGATGTCAGATATGATAGAAGCCTTCCTGGGAGGAAGGGTATCCTCTATGTCAGTTTCGTTGGATGATACAATGCATACTTGATTGGAAGGATGAAGGAGTGGTGGTGCGCTGTGGTAAGTTCCTAAAAATGATGGGTCTTTGAAAATCCTGGGACCCATTTCAACGAGTGGGTACATTTCAGGATGAACATGGACGAGGGGGAGAATGTTATCGATGTTGGTGGAAGGGTTAGGCTCGTAATGAAAAACTTGGTCAATTGTGATGATCTTCCCATTGTGGGTGAACAACATGGTTTGAAATACTGATGAGGCAACCGCCTTCATAGTGTACATGTAGCTACAGCCGAACAAGATATTGTAATCAAGCGGGGCATCGATAACTTCAATGTCGACGAGGATAGTCTTGCCCCCAAGTTCTACAGGGACATTTTGGAAGAGCCCTTCTGGAGATGATGGTCATTCGTCATAAGCTCTTAATGTAATGGAAGATGGTATGATTTCAGGGGAACCAAGTTTCTGCCATATAGACTTGGACATAATGCATGTGGATGCACCGATGGACTATAATGTTCCGAATTCTTACTGGGATTTGAAAAGTGATTGAAGTGGGGAGGCAAGGTTCTTCACTGTCGAGATCAAATGTGATGAGTCGAGTATTTGTGGAGTCAACTGCCCCCAAGGTGGAAAGTAATTATTTCCGTTGAGTGGGACGAGTTTGAAAGACCTCTAAGATTGACATGGAAACTGGGGATTGTGCTAAGTCATCAACCAAACTATAATTATGGGCTGCCCTATCTTGTGGGTTGTGGACATTCCTATGCAATGGGGTGTGAGGGATGCGAAGAGGTGGTTCTACGTTCGGGTGAGGGATTACCAAGAGGGGTCCCGTTGGTGTGGGGGATGTTTCTGGGGGCATGGGAGGAGACTCAGCGAGCACATGGTATTGATGATTACGTGTTTGCAGAAGGATTTATTCCTCACTGATGAGGAGTATTGTATGATCCGTTGGATTGTTTGGATTGAGGTATTGCCCCAACTGTGGTGGGGTATGTTGTTTCTCTTGTTGAGTGTTCATCACACCTTGGTGTGGAATGGGGTTTTGCAGAACGACTGGGGGGGGTTGTTGTACATACTGTTGTGGGGCCTGCTGAGGGGGAGGTGGTGTTGGAGGAGGTAGTAGATTGCCTGAGTCTTTCAACCACTTGAAATCAGCGATTTGGTGGAAATGATGATTATAATACCGAACTCACTGCAAAGGGCACAAGGGAAGGTGGTTCTAATAGTATTATTATTTCTCCCTTGACACCTGTTGTTATTTCCCCCATGGGGGTTCTGATTCCCTTGATTCTGGTTGCCCCCAGTAGGTTGGTTTTGTGGGGGTTGATTCCCACCTTGACCTGGGTTGTTGTTGTTCATGTTTCTTGCTTTATTTTTGGCATTATTCGACGGGTGGGTTGGATTTTTTGTATTCAGTTGTTCAAAATTTTGATACTACTGAACGGGAGAGGGTTGAACAAAATTCACCCCAGCGTGAGGATGTGGGGGAGCCATGGGTTGTGGAGGACTAGGGAATGGAAAGTATGGATTCTGTGGAGGTAACGATCTGTAATGTACATAGGAAGGCTTGGCGCTTTCGCTAGTACTTAGTGTATAAGTTGAGGTAGAGGGAGTACCAAAACTTGTTTGGATAGGTGGGTGCATTGGGGGTGCCGGCGGTGGCCCACTGATGTGTGGAGGAATAGAAACCGGGTATGGTTGTTGATAAGGGAGTGGGGGGTAATAAGAGGTGCCCCCACATGTCGACGGATATTGAGGTGTGCCATACAATGGTGGTTGTGGATTGTGGTGCATGGTGTTACGAATCAATCCGTATGCTGAGTGAGACATCCTGGGTTTGTCTTGGCCAAATGGCATGGGTTTTGGGAGATCAGGAAGTATAGTGTATAAGTACCCTGATTGTGAATAGATGAGGTCATACTGCTGAGCCTTACTGATGGCTTCTTCTTTGGATTGAGGAAAGGTGGAAGCCACATATTTACCGAGGAGAGAGACAAGTGATATGAGAAACCAGTCGAGACACTGTTGTTTGGTGGTTTCTGCTTTGCACAAACTACGTCGTCTACCCCACTCATGAATGTAATCAACGATATGTGTCGCTGAGGTTTGTTTGAAATTAGAGAGTAGTTCAAGACCATTTTCATGGAGGATTGGTAATTGAAAAAAAGTTAAAAAAGATTTGGCCAAGGATTCAAAAGTCGCATGGGATCCTGATTTTTCATCGAGATACCATTTGGCTGATGGGCCGATGAGTGTGCGTTGAAATAATCTTAGTATGATGGAATCATCCATGATGCTGTTGTAAGAGCACCATAGGTGGAAAGTCATGACATGATTGGTAGGGTCATCCCTTTCCTTTCCTTCAAACTTGGGGATGTCTGAAGGTAGTTTGGTGGGCATTACAGACCATGTGGGGTCATGCAATATAGGAGTGATTTTGCTTAGATCTAGTATGTTAAAAGAGGCCAAGTATGGCATCAATAGTGTGGGTGTAGGATTAGTTCCAGCCATGGTGTGAGTGTTCTATGAGCCTGACCCTTGAGGGGGGTTAGGTGGGTTGGTACTTCCCCCTTGAGAGGAAGTTGGCCCCCTGCTTCCTTGTAGAGGAGAGCAAGTGGATGGTGAACCTTGGGAATTGGATCCAACTAAGGTGGAACCAAACAAAGATGATCCTAACACAGTGGCACTCATTGGAGTGTGAGAAGGTGGTGTCGATGAGTTGGCAAGACCAAGTACTCCCCCTAAGATAGGAGGGAGGTTTAGCAAGCGTATGGAATGGAGGGGATTCTGTGGGTCCCCTATGATGTCCGACTAGCTGCGTGAATGTGTGAGAATGGTGGTGAGAGTAAATAAGCAAGAGCCTTTGTTGTAATTTTTGAACTTTACACAATATATATCCAAATAAAAAATGTAATCAGAAGTGCATCATACATAAAGTGTTATGATAAAGAAACATATATGTGGGTAAGTGGATTTTGTCCTCGTGGGGGAACAAAGAAAAAAATTTATTGTGTCCTAAAAGACGTAACGTCCTTCCTCTCAAATAGAACTGGACCTTCCAATAGTACTCAACAGTGGGGTCTGAAGTCACCCGAAGAGAAACTAGTGAAGGATGAGGTAATCAGTTACAATGAGGGGTAAAGGGGGCATATCCCGAAAGAATTGGCAATATTTCCCAATAGCCACACAAAATCTAATCAAAGTGCAATTGCAGCCCACAATTTCCACTTGGGTAGATGTCCTAAAATTTGGTCAATAGGTACCTCGGTCAAAGTGCGACATTTAGATTTTCGGCCTAAGAAATGGGTCACGGGCTGGATCCCGTCCAAGAGGTGGGTGCCTCAAGGGGGTACGCACAGAACAACCGGACCTCGACATTCAACCCTTCACGGGTATCTCCCTGCCTTATGGTGTAGGAACACTTGACTTGGAGGATTTTAAGTTCCTTATTTGACAACTTCTATTGTTTTGATAATGTGAGAACCAGATAACGGGGAATTATTTGGATGCCTATCCCCAAAATCCTACCTAGACTAAAAAATTTATTTTGGCACCTCCTGTGGAGGAAAAATTAGTGATTTTTTAGAAACATTTTAGATGTGGTTGTTTGAGAGATTGGGGGTGTGAACCAATCTCATTGAAATTAAATGGGAGTGGATAGTCTTATCAAGAAAAGGGTGGGGTGTTTTCAAAATCCCTTTGGAGGAAACTTACTTTGACTGCCATGTTTCAAGAAGAAAACTATGTGAGTGATAAGTGACTTTTGTGTGTGAATGAGTGAAAGTGTGCCAATGTTTTAATGAATTAGGTGTCACCTTGCTGCATGTGGACTTCGCTTGGTCCTTACAAGTGTTGATTACCTAAT
>SNQJ01S0048770.1:32015-55090 GCA_010110895.2 Picea sitchensis
TGATTTAATCTAAGAAAATCTTTGAAACTATCCTAGATTGCGATCATGTGGGAATGTATGGGACCGTTACAAAACCTTTAAACTTCCCTAGTGATTTAAAAGAAAGTAAATTTCAACATTATCCTATCTTTGTAGCATGTGGACATGTATGGGCCGATTACAATCTTAAGATGTGTTTGAAAAATAAACTAAGAGGAGTCCCTAAGGGGCCTGTTGTCCTCTCCTAAAGGTTTTAGTCTTTTTAAGGGAGATGAAATTTTCCTACAACCTCTTTCTGATTCTCAAGATCGCTTTGAGGCATGAGAGAAGAGCATACTAAACGATTGTTATCCAACTTCTAGACCCAATGCAAGTTATATGTGTTTACACATGATTTCCAACTTATACTTTTTAGTCAAAGCAAGCCATCCATGTGGCAAAATGAAAGCAAAAAGAGGAAAAAATGATTTTAAACCCCCTAAGTGCCTATGTGTTTTGACTAATCCCTTTATATGTAGAGGGAATTAAGTGTGGTGCAGCTTTGAAACATGCATGAAATCACTTTTAAGAAGGCTAGGGGCCTTCCCCAAATCACAAAAACCTTACAATGTGTAATTTTATGCATAGGCGCATGGGTCTCAGTGTAGACAGAGGTGCACTGAGCGCCTGTGCGCAGACCAAAACGATCTTTTGGGTGCAAGTGCACAGAACAATACTATGTCTTAGGCGCATGTGTGCACGATGCACGTCTGTGGGCCGAAAAACCCGTGCACAACATACACGCGACCGTGAAGAAAATTCTGGATGGAATTCTCTCAATTCAACTTGGAATTGGATGTTTTGCAGGTCAGCTTGGGCCGGTTAATGCACCTGCAAGTTAAATAAACCAAAAGAAGAGCTAGAAAAACCCAAATGGGGTAGGAAATTGATACCTTTACCCAATGGAGTCATCAATCTGTTGCGCCTCTTTCGTCACCTTAGTGAGCAAAATAGAGGTGCTTGCAAGCTTAGTTGGGTTTGCTAAGAAGGACAACTGTAAGGAAAAGGGTTAGAGAATGAAATATAAAAGAACAACTAAGAATTTAGATAAGAAATAAAATAACAACTAAACTAATGAACATAGGGACATAAGGACAAAAGAAACAATAAGACCCATGTCACCAATGGTAAGGTTGATATTAGTGAAAGAAAATACCAAGAAGAAAGAGGACTATGAGTCCCTTCTTCCTCAAAGGGAGGGCTCTTGGACCCCCACAAATACGCTCTTCTTACAACTTTGAATGAAAATGATGAAAGAATTCCTTGCTAGTCCACTCAAGGGGTGAGGTGGATTGCCCAATGCAATGATGCTAGTATACTCTTAATGAGAATAGGGGATTCCTCAAGAGAATAGTGGCAACATAACTTTGCTAATGAAATTCCTTGAAAAATGAAGTGCACCCATGGCATTTTTATAGAACTTCTTTGAGGTATTGTGCAACTAGTTTGTAGTGTGAAAAGAGGCTAATTAGGGCATTTTTAGGTCTTTGACCAGCCACCTAGTCAGATCCAGTCCAGATTTGAGTGTCAAATCAACTTGGAAGCTGACCAAAAGTGGGTGGGAGGCCGACCACTCTCATAAATGCGCCATTCTTAGATGTGCGCGTATTTTATCGACCACAGTCGCGCATCGTGCGCATGTGCGCATTTCCTGCATTTCTGGATAGCGCATGTGTGCGCGCTTGTGGTGTAGTCATAGTGCACTTTAATTTTTCCACTGGTTGTATAGTTTTGGACCTTTTAGAAATGATTTTGTGGTATTTTTGTTCCATGGGTGACCTCATAACTGTTTGACGATGCTGGATTCTTGTAACCATTTGTGGACGAAATTTCAGTGATAACACCCATAGATCCTATTTTCTAGTTTACAGTTTTGTAATGGGATCATGTCAATGCCTATTTCCTAGGAAAATTAGATCAAAAGAGCACCTCTAATGCCTATATAGTAGAGGGCTCAACAACCAATCTAAATATAGATTAGGAAATAGCTTTACAAAACTAGCAAATCCCACAAAATTTGGAACCGTATCTTGCTGAGTTGTTCCATCCGAGATATCAAAAAGTTTCTTTTGACTCAAGTATTATGAATCCAAATGTTCATCTTTACTCCTTGAGCAATAACATCGAACCATAAAAAACTGAAGCAAATTCTTTATGAATCATCATGGTATGATAACTACACTATCCCTAGTGTCTCTCTGTTTAAGCTTGGTTGTTAACACAACATTATGCCAATATAACCTGATATTGGATTCTCCTGCCTCTTTAAGCAAATCCTTCTATTCTTTTCTGTTCTTTTTAAAATCTTGTATCTTTTCTTTCTATTTGGCATTCCATTGCTCAATAAAATATGTCTCTTTCTTCAATTGCTTTATCATACTCTGCAACTCCTTTACTCTATCTTTTTCCTTCCTTGCTTTCACTTTAAATTCTGGATATTCCTCTACAGGGGTAGGTAAATTAAGATCAATAGCATCTTGAGGATTTTCTTAATTTAATCATATATTTTGAAGATAGCCCATAACTGATATCTTCATCCTCAATGCTATTAGAATCTATGGTTTCTAGAAGGTCTTGCATCTGGTCTGGTTCTTCAAAAAGATCATTTCTATCATCATAAGTTGCATCTGTTCCCTTAAACACAAATTCAGATACTAAATCTGACTTGGTAGTTTCTCTGGTCACTGGTCTTATGGAGTACTGTGCAATATACTTTCCTTTTTCTTGTTTCTTCTTCAGGTCCTCAGATTCTTTCTCTATTCTATGTAAAGAAGATGTCACTACCTTCTTTTTAATCTCCTTCATAGAATCCTATGAATTGTCTTCTATAATTATAAGATTCTCCTTATTTATGGAAGGATGGAACATTTCTTTTGAATTCAGTATAAATTTATTGGCATCTCTGGTGGAATTCCTCCGAGGGAATTTAGGTACAAGTGTTTGATTTTTTCTCTATTTTTTACCCTTTGTATTCTTCTTACTTGTAGATTGTTGTTTCTGTTTGACTGGAGTCTGAAATGGGCTTGTGATTTAATCCTCATATTCATCAATTTCCCTTTTTATCTGGATCAATATATATGTCAGTGTCTTCATTAGTTTTAGGATTCTTACCTCAACTAGTAGTGCCTTTCTCATGATCTTCACCTACAAACAAATCTCCAATAAATTTCCGAGTTTGCAATTTTCTCTTGCTATCCTGAGTTAACCTAGTTGCAGATGACTCTTCTTTTATTAAGACTTCGGTGGCTTGAGGAGTCTGTTTCTGTTTGACTGGTTTCTTCCCCTTGACATTTTTGGATTTAGTTGATTGTAAATCTGGTTTTAAGGAATGGATTAACCAATCCCAATATCTTTGGACTTCCTTTAAGGAGACAATTACTAATGTTCTAATCAAACACTGATGAAAAATTCTTCTTTTTTTTGTAGCAGGATGGGATTGTATACTCTTAGACATATTGGATAAACGTTTTAACAGAAAGTAGGGTAAGTTAAGAGGGTAATCACCATTTATATGAATCGACAGTCTAATATGATAGAGATAAACCAACGGAAACATGCCTTCACATGTAATGTACCCGTGGATAATTAGCAAGTCAGTGTGCCATTATTTACTCACCCAGCTGTGTGGTATACCCTTGCCCCAGTTAAGGTTTTTCTTCTCTAGAATTAGAAATTAATTTACAAATTCCATGACCACATTCTCCTTCTTCCACCATATTTCTCCATACACTAACAATATGTATGATTTAGCAATAGAATGTTCTATCACATGCATCAGAAGTTTCTAAACCATAGATTCAAAGCCGTCAAAATTATTTTCAAACACCATCAAGATATTTTCATCATGCCCCTCGAACGTTGAGAAAAATTCAAACCAACAAACAACCTTGAATTTATGCACCATCTGAGGGAATGCTTCAACTAATTATGTGCCTTCTGGATCTAGTATGATTATATGACCACTCTTTTTGGGCGCCATACTGTTTATTAATTGGGTTGGTTTTCATTGATGTCAACCCTTGAAGACAGCCTGGTAGAAAATTTCGGTACCACAAAGGTTTGGGTAATGGACCCAAGTTTGTTTGATGTATAATGGTATGAGTTTTAATATATCTGAAGATAAGACTATTCTAAATGGACAGTACATGTCATGCCATTTCCTGTGGTATGTGGAACGTCACATAACTCCTTGTGGTTAGAGAGTTATGGACATGTGAAGTTGGAGAACCGTCACGAGTCATCTAGAAGCCCCAAAAGGTCAAAGTAGTCAAAGTGTTTTCAAAGAAGAAATTATTTAAATAATAAAGTGAAGTGACAAGTGTACTATAAGTCAAAGAGAATGAAAAATAAATTATTTAAATAATAAAGTTAATGGAGAACTTACTGCAATAAATTATTTAAATAATAAAGTTAATGGAGAACTACTAATTATGGAAAGTGGTTAAGCATGGACAAGTGGTTATAAGTGGGTTAACCCTAAAATAAGGAAAGTGGGTTAATATGGTTAAAAGATAACCCCTTGAGGATGCTACATGAAAGTATAAATAAGAGGCAAGAATATTTCATTTAAATACACTTGAACCTACTGAATATCTATTTTGTGAAAGGTTATTTGACAGGTATTGTTGATAGAGAAAAGTGTGGCAAGAAAAGTGCATCAGGAAAAGTGCAGCATAAAAAGTGCGGCAGAAAAAGTGCGACAAAAAAATTGTGGCAGAAAAACTGCGGCAAAAAAAAGTGCGACAGAAAAATTTTGGCAGAAAAACTGCGGCACAAAAATCACGACACAAAAATTGCGATAGAAAAAGTGCGGCAAAAAAATCGCGATAGCAACATGGTTGAGGTATATTTATGAGAGATATGGCACATCTTGTTTGAAGTATGTTTTGTGAGTTAGGGTTTATCTCTTGAGATGGTATTGGATGTTCAATATTGTTGCATATATCAAACGTGTTGAGGGATATAGTTGGTATTTGGCATATGGGTATTTGTAACATCCCCGACCACCCAGGCCGGGGCCTGCTACTCCAGAGAACTATTTTCTTCTCTTTGTTGAACATACTGTAACATACCCAACATCCAACTGAGCTATGCCACATAAATGTTTTGAACTACATTCATTTAAAACATATACACACAAAACTCTTGTGGAAATTTATATATAAAACATAAATAGACAAATACATACTGTAAATACACATATTCATACGAAAATGATAGTAAACATGTACATACAGCATATGCAGGCAATACCCATAAATCTAAACAAAGTTATAAACCATACACAGGATAAATCCATAAAATAAACATGTAAATAATTATGCAACATGTAATTTATCACACAATTGACACTTATCTTGGCAAGAATATAACCAACTACGTGTAGACCTTCCATGAACCTCCCAACCTTAGACCACATTTCTCATCACTCTCAGCAGTGGGTCACCCTCGAGATGGGACTAAACTCCACTCGAGTAAATGGATTCCTAACCATGATGACTATCTCAGATAATAAGAAAGACTCTGTCAGAGGTGCCAACTCAAACTAACAGCCTACAGTCCCTCATTCCCCACATGCCTATCCCACACTAGGAAGTGCGCCCCTTCTCTTCTCAATAGTCCTTTGGATGCCCCACTTCCCTTCCGAGCTTCGACAACAGGCTGGACAAGAAGTCTCAGAGCCCTATAGCTGCAGTTTAGTACCTTCAGGAAATCAATTCCAACAATTATCTCACCCAGAGAGAAATTGTTCATGGATCTAACAACCCACTTCTTCAATATCCCACGGGCTTGACAACCCGCTTCTTTAGTCCAACTCCCAAGATAACCAACTACACAAATAAGTATGGGTATGGATACAGGTTCAGGTACAATGACATGAAGGTATGGAGATCAACTGACTGAGTGAGTGAAATCTCATGGAATGGTTGCATGCCTAATCGAATGATGGAAGGAATGATGGAAAACGAACTAAGTCCAAACAATATGTATGCATGTCCCAAACTTGAAACTTGTCATGTTGGGAGCTACTTTGGCCCACTTGTCCCCATCCTTAGAACTTATGATAAAATAATTATCCATATTTTATATTTAAGAAATATTAATATAATATTCCTTTTTGGCTTAAGCTCCCTATCTTAGCCCCTTTTCCTTAACTTTGATCCCCCCCTTTCCCTAACTAGTGGAGTTTAGTCCCCCATACTATTTTATCATGGTCAGTCTGTGCGCAGCGATGTATTTTATATTAATGCTGAGACATATACAAAAGTAGGCGTGTTGGCCTTTAACATCTAGGCTCTCTGGCCTAATCATCAAAAAACTGGATTACCGGCCTATAAGACATCATGTGTACATAAAGGCTCTCTAGCCTCAAAATCATGTGCACTTAAGTTGCTGCGCGCAGTATCCAATAATTTGCACACTTCATTGTTTTACTGTGCAGTACATGCACACACTATGCCATGAAAGATGGATACAAAAATGATATCAAACAACTCACCACCTTATGTACATTTGTATTTACATTTACAATTGGGTTCGGCCTAGGGATATTACAATATTGGTCTTTTTCTTGTGATGTGTTGTTGAAGTTATTGGTATAGATAGAGGTTGTAGAACAGTGAGGTTCTAGCACATGGTTTGAGGTACAAACTTGTGTTATAGTGTTTGAGGTATATGTGATCAGATCAGATTTGGATGATGAAGTTGATGAGGGATTTTGGTTGAGGTACATGTTGGGTACATGGTTGAGACAAGTAGTTGATGAGTTGGCACATACATGAGGTGTATATTTGATGATGTTGGTACATATTGATGAGTCATAGTTTGTGTATTTGATGCATTATTGGTACATATTTGGTGCATGGTTGACACACTCATTGATGGTACAGGTTGAGGTACATGTTGGTGCATGGTTGATGCACTTGTTTATGGTACATGATGACTACAGGTTGAGGTACAGGTTGGTGCATGGTTTATGCACTTGTTTATGGTACAATTTGATTACATGGTGATTGGTATAGGTTTACAATAGTATATCTCACAGTGATAGTGTGATAGTGGTTCCATCATTCTACTTCTCTATCATGGCGGCTGGAGGGGGCACAAACAAGTGGTTGTATCCACCTTCTGGCTGTATCCAGAGAACATAGGGGGTTGTACAATCCTTCTTGTTATAGATATAGAATTGGGGAGTTGGATCTTCCCTTAGGCTATATCCTAAGAAAATTGGTGGTTTTATCCTCCTTCTGGTTGTAGCCATAGAATTGGGGAGTTGGAGCTTCCTTCGGGTTGTAGCCTAAGAAATTAGGGGGTTGGAGCCTCCTTCCAGTTGCCTCTAGAAAACAAAGGAAGTTGTTTCTTCCAATTAATGCAATTATTAAATACATATAATAAAAAACATTCCATGGTTTTCTCTCGCTTTGGGTTTCCACGTAAAACATTGGTGTACTGTGTATGTGTGTGATTGCTCATTTGTTCATTGTTTATTTACTCTGCAACTATTGGATGATAATGCTACATGTATATAACACTTGCATTTTATGGTGAAAAAGGATTAAATTTCTCTATTGATTCACCTCCCCTCTCAATAATCCAACAATTGGTATTAGAGCAGGTTCCTTCAGGGAACAATTTAACCACTGGAAATAGATCATGGATTATTCTGAGAATGGAGTATCAATGTTTAATGGTCAGAATGGTTTAAAGTATGAGATGTGGATCAGAAGGATGAATTTGTTTTTACAGGCACATGGACATTATATTTGGCTATGAGTTGTTATAGGATATGATAGTTCAAAATGGGAAAAGACTGCAACCAAGAAGGAATTGAAGAAGAATACAAAAATAACAATGGATTTCATCTGGGAAGGATTACCTAATCCGGTAAGAGAAAAGGTTGGTAAATTTTCATCAACCAAAGAATTTTGGGATAATTTACATGACATATATTCTTCACCCATCATAGATTTGGAAAATTCCAAAGAAGAAGTAGATACATATCAAGAAGAATTATGTTCACCATGTCAAACAAATTCATAAGATGAAGAGTATATAATCACCAGAGGTATGTTGTTTTCCTTTAATTGTGAAAAACACAGACATCTTGAAATAAAATGCCATGAAGGAAATGAGACAAAAAAACTAATTGAAAATGAAGACAATTATGAAGCAGAATTGATTAGTGCTTTAGATGAACTAAGAGAAGAAAACAAGTCACTCAAGAAAGAATTGATGAAACAAAAGGAAAGTGTTCACATTTTTTAAGAATCCCAACAGGTCATTGAGAAATTAAGAACTCAGCTAGAAGAAGCCAGAAAGATCGAAGAAAATCTTAAATATGAAAAGCAGTATTTGGAAGACAACATAGAAGCACATAAGGAAGAAGTATAAATGAGAGAGAAGATATTGACATATCATATTAAGGAAATAAGTAACGATCTAAAACAACTTGAGGCGTAGTTTGGTCAAGAAGAGAAAGGACTTGAAGAAGAAATAATCACATTAAAAATTCAGCTTGAAGAAGAGAAAAGAACAAAATAAGTCATGAAGTCTCATATAATGAAGAAAGAAGAAGAGGTTGAGAAGATTGAAGAAGAAGTTGTCACATTGAGAAGTAAAATTGTCAATCTCAACAAGAATTTTGAAGAGACAGAAACATCCACATCAGTTATAGAGAATGAAGAGAAGCACTCTAGGTCACTAGAAAAGAAGAATGAATAAAATAGAAAGAGTTATGCAAAAGTACTCAAAGGAAGGAATTGTGGTCAACCAGAATCTAAGAAAACTATTGAAGATACATCTTCAAGAAGGCCATACATGTTCAAGCCACAAAGAAGCTTCAATCATGATCATGATCAGTCAAGGAAAAAATTCAGAAGGACTGTGCCACAAAGAAGATCATTCACTCCCAGGTATGCAAATTTCTTTTATGGTCATTGTTTTTATTGTACTAAATTTGGACATAAGGTTGTAGATTGCATGGATTATAAAATAATTGTTCAAGCAAGAAATGCCTATGTGGCCCCACATAACATTGAATGTTACAAATGTCATAACTAAGGACACATAGCTAGTAATTGTAGAAGCATGATCGATACTTACATGAAAGAGAACACTGATATCAAATGTAAGAAAGTATGGATAAGAAACCATGAAGAACATGTGAACAAAGACCAGGTCCCAGAGATCACAAGATTGACAATAAAACGAGATGAAGAAAATTCTACAGAGAAAAAGAAATATGTCAGAAATAAAAGGGTTTGGAAAACAACTGGAAGAAAAGAAGGATAGGTAAATAAGGAACAGGTTCAAGAGATTGTAATTTCAAGAATTGTAGTGAAAGATGAATCCAAAGACAGAAAGAAAGAAGTCATAGCTCAGAGAAATGATGAATCTACCATTGAAGATGATGATGAATACACATCATAGTAGAAATTGTTTTGAGCCATCCAGCTTAGAGACTCCCAGGTAACATGAATATTAGACAAGGGTAGTCTATGCGATAGTTGTGACAGATCAAAGAACCATCCTTCAAGCATCTTGTAGAGTTTGAATAGACAGATCCATAACAATTAGCTAGAAGAAGTATAATCAATTGTAGTAGTGAATACTTCATGATAGTACAGTGATACATGGGTCAACATTATGGACAATGTGCAGTAGAGTCTTAGAAAATATGGTCAGAGATGGATTCATAAGAACACTTAGCAGGTTTGGACAGATATATGACAGTGGAAAATAGCATGGATTCATATATTGGTTCAGAGACAAAGGAACATTATCATAATGGATGATAATTACACAGGAAATGGCTTGAACAATGCTAATGGATTCAAAATTGACATATTTGTTTGGACACATGCAGTGCATACAACAATTCACATTCAAAATAGATTAATGCTCAGAAAAAACAATGAAAAAGCTTATTACGAGCTATGGAAAGGAAGACCAACAAATTTGAAGAACTTCATAGTATTTCGAAGCAAATTCTACATCAAAAGAGAAGATGGAAGAATGGGAAAGTTTTACTCTGGTGTGGACAAATGAGTACTTGTTGGTTACTTAAGTACAAGGAAAGCATACAAGTGTTACAATCTAAGGTAGAACAAAGTTGTGGAAAGTATCAATGTAACAATTGATGAAACAGGTGGACAAAAATTAAAGGAAGAAGAAAATGAATCATTGGAACAACTTTACAAAGAAGAAGCATAAGATGAAGAATAAGTATACATCGAACAACCAGAAGGATTTCAGTTGTCAAAGAACGTAAATTACGTGTGAAAATTGAAGATGACCTTGTATGGTCTAAAACAGGCTCATAGAGAATGGTACTCTAGACTGGATAAATATCTACAGTAGGAAGGGTTCAGAAAAGGAAGTGCAAACATCAACCTCTACATCAAGGTAACTCAAGATAGTATTTTATTAATTGAAGTTTATGTTGATGATATTATTTTTGGAAGAAATGATGACAGGTTAAGACATAAATTTGTAAATGATATGCATAATGAATTTGAAATGTCATTACTTGGAGAACTATCCTTATTTCTGGGTCTTCCGATACGTCAAAGAAACCAAGGAACTTTTATTTCTCAAACTAAGTACTTATCAGAGAAATCCTAAAGAGTTTCAGAGAGGAAGATTGCAAACCAGTTACCACTCCTATGCAAACTAGTTGCAAGTTGAACAAATATGATGATTCAAAGTCTACAAACTAGAGGCAATACAGGTCAATGATTGGTAGCTTACTATATGTGACAACATCCAGACCAGATGTAATGCATACAATTGGATAGGTGGCACGATTTCAAGCAACACCAAAGTAATCACATGTCATAGTAGTGAAGAGGATTTTAAAATATCTCAAAGGAACAAAAGAGTTTGGATTATAGTATCCAAAAGGAAAGGATCTATCACTTATTGCCTACACAGATGCCAATTGGGTAGGTTGCATTGATGACTGACGAAGCACCAGTGGAGCAACGTTCTACTTGTCTGAGTGTTTAGTATCATGGATAAGAAATAAACACTCATCAATATCCTTATCTACAACCGAGTCATAGTATATTGCAACAACATGATGTTGTACAAAGGTCCAATGGTTGAAACAAACTCTGACAAATATACAGGTCGAGTATGATGAGACCATTCCAATGTATTATGATAATACAAGCATCATCATTATCTCAAAGAACCCAGTGATGCACTCCAAGATGAAGCACATTCCAATCAAGTATCACTTTCTATGGGAACAGGTTGCAGAGAAGAACATCAGAGTTGAATATGTGGGCACAAAATAACAAGTGGCAAATATATTTACAAAACCGCTTCCAAGGGAAGCCTTTGAGTATATTTGCTAGAGACTCAGAGAAATTTCTACTCCAAAATGAATGTTTTTGAATGTTTATCTTATATGTCTTAGATTTACATGAGGAAGCACCATAAAGAGGACACTTTAGGTTGGGAGACCCGTTTCAGGAATATTTCAGTCATGGGGAGTATCCCCATGGAAAATTCATTTAGGGGGAGCATCCCCAGATGGAAATAAACCTTTGACATTGATGATAAAGGGGGAGAGATTTATCAGATGCAAGCTTAGAGAAAGAACACAGAGGCATGGTTCCAGGGGGAGCGATAGTCACAGGGGGAACATGAGTGATATGAATTCAATATTGCATCAGAGTGTTTCCATAAATTCCAAAGGGGGAGATTGTTGATTAATTGGGTTGGTTGTCATTGATGTCAACCCTTGAAGAAAGTCCGATAGCGAATTATGATAGCACAAAGTTTTGGGAAATGGACCCAAGTTTTTTTTATGTATAATGGTATGAGTTTTAATATATTTGAATATAATACTATTCTATATGGATAGTACATGTCATTCCATTTTCTGTGGTATGTGGAACGTCACATAACTCCTCATGGTTAGAGAGTTATGGCCATGTGAAGCTGGAGAACCCTCATGAGTCATCTAGAAGCCCCAAAAGGTCAAAGTAGTCAAAGTGTTTGCAAAGAAGAAATTATTTAAATAATAAAGAGAAGTGATGAGTGTACTATAAGTCAAAGAGGATGAAAAATAAATTATTTAAATAATAAACTTAATGGAGAACTTACTAATTATGGAAAGTGGTTAAGTTAAGTGGACAAGTGGTTATAAGTGGGTAAACCCTAAAATAAGGAAAGTGGGTTAAGATGGTTGAAAAATAACCCCTTGAGGATGCTACATGAAATTATAAATAAGAGGCAAGGATATCTCATTTAAATTCACTTGAAACTATTGAATTTCATTGAATATATATTTTTTGAAAGGTTATTTTGGGCAGGTATCATTGATAGGGAAAAGTGCGACAGGAAAATTGCGGCAGAAAAAGTGTGGCAGGAAAACTGCAGCAAAAAAAGTGCGATAGAAAAATCGTGGTAGAAAAATCATGGCATAAAAAGTGCAGCAGAAAAATCAAAACAAAAAAAGTGCGGCAGAAAAAGTGCGTCAGAAAAATCACGGCAGAAAAATCGCAGCAGAAAAAGTGTGGCAGAAATATCGCGGCAGAAAAAGTGCGATAGAAAAATCACGACAACAACATGGTTGGGGTCTATTTATGAGAGATACAACACATCTTGTTTGATGTATGTTTTGTGAGGTAGGGTTTATCTCTTTAGATGGAATTGGATGTTCAATATTGCTTCATATATCAAATTTGTTGAGGGATACAATTGGTATTTTGTTGTTGGTATTTGGCATATGGGTATTGGTCTTTTGGTTGTGATGTATTGCTGAAGTTATTGGTATAGATAGAGTTTGTATAATAGTGAGGTTCTAGCACATGCTTTGAGGTACAAACTTGTGGTATAGTGTTTGAGGTATATGTGATCAAATCAGATTTGGATGATGAAATTGATGAGGGCTTTTGGTTGAGGTACATGTTGGGTACATGGTTGAGACAAGTAGTTGGTGAGTCGGAACATACATGAGGTGTATATTTGATGATGTTAGTAAATCTTTATGAGTCATAGTTTATGTGTATTTGATGCATGATTGGTACATATTTGGTTCATGGTTGATGCACTTGTTGATGGTACAAGTTGAGGTACAGGTTGGTGCATGGTTGATCACTTGTTTATGGTACAATTTGATTATAGGTTGAGGTACAATTTGGTGCATGGTTTATGCACTTGTTTATGGTACAAGTTGATTACATATTTATTGGTATAGGTTTATAGCAGTATATCTCACAATGATAGTGTAACAGTGGTTCCATCATTCTACTTCTATGTCAGGGCGGTTGTACGGGGAAAGGACAGGTGGTTGTAGCCACCTTCTGGTTGTAGTCGGAGAACATAGGGGCTTGTAGCCTCCTTCTGGTTGTATCCAGATAATTGGGGAGTTGGAGCTTCCCTCAGGTTGTAGCCTGAGAAACTAGGGGGTTGTAGCCAGAGAATTAGAGAGTTGAAGCTTCCTTCAAGTTGTAGCCTGAGAAACTAGGGGGTTGGAGCCTCCTTCCAGTAGCAGCTGGAAAAAAAAAGGAAGTTGGTGCTTCCAATGAATGTAATTCTTGAATACATATAAGAAAAAACATTATGTGGTTTTCTCCCTCTTTGGGTTTCCTTGTAAAACACTGGTGTACTGTGTATGTGTGTGATTGCTCATTTGTTCATTGTTTATTTACTCTGCAACTATTGGATGATAATGCTACATTGATATAACACTTGCATTTTATGGTGAAAAAGAATTAAATTTCTATATTACTGATTCACCCCCCCTCTCAGTAATCCAAGACATACCGTTGATATGATCCTGTAGACAATTCTGAGAAGATTGATGGTTGAATCCTCAAATACTGAGAGTTGTTTAAAGGCAAAAGTTATTTCTTGGTCTACAATCCCTCCATAAAATAATAGACATATTAAAATAGGATGGTGATGATTTCATCCATGATGATCATATGTGTTGATTTGATGCAGGTATGGTGACTGCAACTCAATCCTTCATATAATTCTATTATCATAAAAATAACAACCCAAAATAGATCATAAAGAAGTAGGAAGATCCTCTAATCATGATTTGAAATGTTAGGACACGATATGGGCAGGGTGGTTTTGGGAACATGCCCATTTTTGGGAAGAGGCACAACATGGAGGAAAGACAGTTGGAAGAAAAACATGAGAGGCACGCATGCAAGAAGAAGGGAAAGAAAGACAACTGGCAGGAAAAACAACGGATGAAAATGCACATGCACAGAAGAAAAGCGCACAAGGCCAACATGCAAAAAGACCTAACTAGGTTAGGGTTTTGGTTAGAGAATCTAACGACTGATGAGCCAAGAATAGATATAAATGGACACCTAGGAGGTCTTGGTGGGGGGGGGGTGTTTTTTTTTCTATGTGTTACTCGCGTGAGATAGAGTAACAGGTCAGTAACATGACTGTAATATGATACCTTTTTGTAAGTTGTTGAGTTGTAGGAGAAAATAGGAACTATACCTTGAGGGTTAGATCATAGGCTAAGGAGCCTAGTGTGATCTAGTCAGCCTCGTAAAGGTCGAGGAGTCCTTTTTATGAATGTATGAACGAAGTTGTAGTGCACGAGACACCATAAATGAAAGAACCATAATAAAAGAGCTAAAGAGCCAAATCTTTGTGGACATGTAGCCCAAGAGGGGGTGAACCATAGTAAATCATGTGTTATGTGGAATGATTATTGGTTATTTATTTGTTGTCAATGGTTAGATCTTAGATGAATTTTTTTATGAAGTAGTTAGATATGTTGATTTACATGCATGAATAAGGAATGACAAAATAACTAAAATAGATGAATGATATAGTAATGGACTAAAGATCACATAATACAATCCCAGATCCCCACTCATTCCCAGACTGCAATCACCTGAGTGCTGCAACCACCCATAGAAATTTCTCAGGTGAGACTATGTAGTGCACTCTGTGTACTGTGTTTCCTTCTAGTTTACCCAGAGGGCCGATAGTTTTAGAGGCTTTGTTGGATCTCTAGATGACCCGAACTTGGGTCATTCATGTTAAAGGTATAACTCAGAAAATAAACCAATGCATGGTGGAATATTATGGATGGATAGGACAGTGACTATCACTGTGGACCTCATCACAGGAATCATAGGGCTACTCATGTTCATTAAGGTTGGTTGTCATTGATGTCAACCCTTGAAGAAAGTCTGGTAGCACAAAGGTTTGGGTAATGGAAACAAGGTTGTTTCATGTATAATGGTATGCGTTTTAATATATTTTAAGGTAATAATATTCTATATGGATATTACATGTCATTCCATTTCCGATGGTATGTGAAACGTCACATAACTCCTCATAGTTAGAGAGTTATGGCCATGAGAAGTTGGAGAACCCAGGTTTGGGTAATGGACCCAAGTTTTTTTTATGGATAATGGTATGATTTTTGATATATTTTCAGGTAATACTATTCTATATGGATATAACATGTCATTCCATTTATGGTGGTATGTGGAATGTCACATTACTCCTCACGGTTTGAGAGTTATGGCCTTATGAAGTTGGAGGACCCTCATATGTCATTTAGAAGCCCCAAAAGGTCAAAGTAGTCAAAGTAGTTTAAGATATTTTAGAAGATAAATAATAAAGTGAAGTGATGAGTGTACTCTAATTCAAAGTGAATACAAAATAAATTATTTAAATAATAAATTTAATGGAGAAATTAGAAGTGGGTTAACCCTAAAATAAGGAAAGTGGACAAAGTGACCTAGAAGATGCTTTTAAGGAAGCTACTTGGAGAGTATAAATAAGAGGCAAGGATCTCTAATTTTATATCACACTTGATAATATTGAATAGGTGAATGAGGTAACCAAATGATATCTAAGCCAGATTTCAGAGGGAAGGTGAAGAAAAGAAGGTCAGAATTTAAGAGAAAATAAATTATTTTGATGATACTTTCAAAGGTATGTTATTTACAGGTCATCTCACCATTTTCGCAATAAAGTTCTTTCTAGAATGATTCAGACCTTGAAATTGATAGGCCATTGAGGAAACATATCCAATTATCTTTGGTAATAATTTCAGCTTTTGGGTCGTATTTTTGGATTTACACTCCGTGGAAAATAGGGTTTGTGGCTAGTCTTGAAACCAGTCTAAAACAAGTGTTTCAGGTAAAAATGTCATAACTTATTCATAACAGATCCAAATTCAATAAGACAATATGTGTTGGTTAGAGTACCATATTTATTATTCTTTGCATCATTTTTAGATCCATTCAACAAATATTCTGTGCGGGGCACGCTCTACAAGGTCGCTTTCTAGAATAAGCCAGAATTCAACAAGGTATGCCATTTTTTATATAACCCCTTTTCTAAGAGATTCCAAGTAGTGAAACCTGGAGGAAATGCATAAAACAAATTGAAGAACATTTTGTACTATTTTCAGATATTTATTCATTACAAGTACATAGTTACAATTATTTCAAGTTATGGTTGTTGACTAATCCCAAACTAGTCATGTGAGAATAAAGAAAAGTTTGATGAAATGCTAGTCTCTTGTTGTGAAAGTTAAGGAAGGTTTGCAAGTATGTGATAATATATACCAGGTCTATTACAGAGTTGCAAATCATATTTGGATGATGAAATTGATGAGTTGTTTTGGTTAAGGTACATTTTGGGTACATGGTTGAGACAAATAGTTGATGAGTTGACACATACATGATGTGTATAATTGATGATGTTGGTACATATTGATGAGTCATAGTTGATGAATAGTTGACACATGATTGGTACATACTTGGTACATGGTTGGATGCACTTGTTTATGATACGGGTTGATTACAGGTTGTTTGGTACATGTTGTTGCATGGTTGATGCACTTGTTTATGGTACAGGTTGATTATAGGTTGAGGTACATATTGATTCATGGTTGATGCATGGTTCATGTTTATTGGTATAGGTTTACAATGATATATGTCATAGTAATAGTGTGACAGTGGTTCCATTATTCTACTTCTACTTCAGGGTGGTTGGACGGGGCAAGGACATGTGGTTGTATCCACCTTCCAGTTGTAGCCAAAGAACATAGGGGGTTGTAGACTCCTTCTGGTTGTAGCCAGAGAATAGGGGAGTTGGATCTTCCCTCAGGTTGTAGCCTGAGAGACAAGGGGGTTGGAGCCTCCTTCCAGTTGCAGCTGGAAAACAAAGGAAGTTGGTGCTTCCAATGAATGTAATTCTTGAAGACATATAAGAAAAAACATTCTGTGGTTTTCTCCCACTTTGGGTTTCCACATAAAAAAATGGTGTACTATGCATGTGTATGATTATTCATTTGTTCATTTCTTATTTATTATGAATTTATTGGATGATAATGCTACATTTATATAACACTTGGATTATATGGTTAAAAAGGATTAAATTTCTTTATTACTGATTCACCCCCCTATCTCAGTAATCCAACAATTGGTATCAGAGCAGGTTCCTTCAGGAATCAATTTAACCATTGAAAGGTAGATCATGGAGAGAAACAACTTGTATAAAAAGGAAATACCATAGTCCAATGGATAGAAGTATGCATTTTGGAGGATAAGGATGAAAACATATATACATGCACAAGGATTTGAAATTTGGAAATCAATTGTAGATGGATACACAACACCAACAGTTTCGTCAACAAATGAAAAAGCAGTGGAACTCGGTCAGAATAATTGCAAAGACAAAAATGCACTTCTGAATGGTCTTAGTGAAATGGTATTCACCAAAGTTGCACATTGTAAATCCACTAAATATATTTGGCACAAACTTCAAAATATTTATGAAGGAGATTCAAAAGTCAAAGCAACAAAGCTTCAAACTTACACAGGTCAGTTCGAACAACTTAATATGAAGGAAGATGAGAATATTGCAACTTACATTTTACGAATTGATGAAACAGTAAATGCAATCATAGGATTGGGAGAAGAAATCAAATAATCTATAATTGTTCAAAAAGTACTAAGATCTCTTCCTATGAGATTTGACCCAAAGATATCGACACTAGAAGAAATATCAGATCTAGATTCAATAAGAATGAATGAATTACATGGAATGTTCACAGCATATGAAATGAGAACTAAACAGGAAAATCCAGATATAAAAGAGGCAGTCTTCAAAGCATCCAAAAATTCAAAGCAAAAGGGACAGAAAAAAGAAGAACATAATAGCAGTAGTGATGTCTCAGAAGATGATGAAGAATTGGCCAACTTTGTCAAAAGACTGAACAAGGGAACCGGCGATAGGTATAGAGGTAAGCTTCCTTTAATTTGTTTTAATTGTGATGGTATTGGTCATTTTGCTAACGAATTTCCTTATAAGAAAAAGAGAAATGATGATGGTTACTCAAAAGGAAAACAAACATATAAAGGCAAAAGAACCACAAAGAAATTTTTCAAGAAAAGCTTATGCACCAAAGAAGACATCTCATCATCGGATGAAGATGAAGTCAGTGACAGTGAGATAAAAAGAGTTCTATTCATGGAAGTAGAAGAATATGATAAACAAGACTCCAAAGAAGAATATGAAGAAGCCAAAGAAGAATATGAAGAAGTCGAAGAAGAAATTGAAGAGGCAAAATTTGACTACCGAGAGGAATTAAAGTCTTCCATGGAAGTTATCAGAAGAGAAAAGAATAAAAACAAGAAAATACAAGAAGAACTAGACAAGAAAGAAGAAACTCAAGAAATAGAACTTATGATCACAAATTTTAAGGTTCAAATTGAAGAAGATAAAATAATTGAAGAAGCACTCAAAGAACAACTAGAAGAAAAAGACAAGATCATTGGAAATTTGGAAGCAGAGTGTTGGCATGTTTTTATAGGAAGAATGTGCTTGTCATTGATGGAAAGAACAATAGAGACAATGGTGAAAAGGAGAAGAATAAGCTTAGGAGGAGAAGTGAACAATATGAAAAGATCAAATCTCGGAAGAAAAACTGTAAGCTCAGGGTGAGAAGCCTCAGCAATCGTTCAATCAAGAAATTGACTGTGTTGATTGTCTAATATTATGGATGCTGATCATATGAGTAACTGTGGGATTGAGGACCATTGGAGGATCATGATTGTCGAATATGCAAGTCAGATCAACGACATGGATGAGTTGAGGAGAGTGAAAGAAGAATTAAACATCTCGCTAGTTCTAATCCCACAATTGGTCTAGATCGTCAGATCTCATAAACCCAAATATCGATGATTGTGGTTGATCTAACAAACTATCATATTAAGTCAGATTAAGTAATGACCATTGGATGCGGAATCTACAGATCAACGGAAATGATAGATTGAGGAGATCGAAAGGAGAATTAAATATCGTGCTATTTCCAATCCCACAATTAGTCAGGACCGTAAGATCTTATAGCCTCGAAGATCAACGATTGTGGTTGACTCACCAACAATGCACAACTTAAAATTGAGGAGTTTTGGTGACAAGTTAAATTACTCACAAGTTGTGGTTCCACAACCATCCTTGATCATTTAGTTTCTTCGACTGTCTTCACCACCGTTGGATCACTTTTAAGTGGAAGGACATGATAATATAGAAGAGTAGTACCGAAGATAGATCGAGCCATCGATCTAAGAACATGATTGATGAACAACATTTGGTTCACGTCAAAAGTTGTGAGGAGGTTAATATTCAGGGAATCTCACTTCGGAAGAATTGGAAACTTGAAATTCAAGTTACCTGAAGCCCGAAATCCGAAATGAATAAGGACCATCGGATCTGGAGAAAATGCGATGACCATTAGATCAGGGAAAACCACATCAGAAGAACACATCTACAAGGAAATGTGGCATAAGAGTTGAAGGAGTTGAGGACCTTCGATATGTAGGAGGACACCTGTCAACATATCGTGTACTTCGGTTGGAACACTCTGGGAAAAAGAAAGCAAGGAAATTTGAGATTTCTGAACCCCAAATACCCGAAGGGATTGTGACTATTGATTAGAGAAGACCACATGTTGATAGATCATGAATTCTAGGTGGAAGCACTGCAGATAAAGCGGATTTTGATAATTGAGACTCTCAAAGCCCAAAAGGAAAAATCGATCACGTCCGTTGGTTTGGAGGGACACACATCACTTGGTCGTTAAGACTTAGGAGGGAATGGATCCGAAGAAGAGGAAGGAAAGATGATAGATTGAAGTTTTTGATCGAAGGAATCTATTAGAAACAGTGAGATCGACAATCATGCTTGATTGTGGGACCATAAATTGCTCGAAAGTTAATTTTATGAAGGCGGGTCGCAATCAAAACCACGGTTTTGGAGAAAGGACATGTGGAGGCTCAAGGTAACTTGCGGGTTGAAGAGTAGTTTGATATCAAACCACCTTTGGTCATGCCCGTGTTTGTATGGTGACATGATAACATCGCCCAAAGTCACATCAATGAAAGATAAGGGAAGGATATAACATTTCTAGGCTCCACATCGGAGTTTATGCATTGAAAAGTCAAAAAGCCTCTACGTGTATAATCCAACGACATTGATCAAACCGAATCTGATCGAAGGGTTGGTGTTTCACTTTGTGGTTTATTGATCAGTTACGATTTAGTTACACTAACTGAATAATTGTTCTGGGGCATTGGAATCATGGCTTTTGAGCATTATGAGATTCCCAACATGGGCATTGGAGATTTGGAGTGTAACGGATGATGAGAGAAGGAATAAGGGAAACATACCGTGACAAGGGCAGGTTGTTGTTTCTTAGTAAAACAAGTCAAATTGTATGTGATCAAGAAGACATCAGGAACATAGCGTGAAATATGAAAAGATGAATAACATAAGATGGATAGAGCAGAAATGGTGAAAACAATAAACTGTACGAAAACTTAAGCGCAAGAAGATGTGAGAAGTACCACACTGATGCAGGTAAAGTAGAGTAGTGTAGCCGAACAATTATGAGACTGGTAAGCCATTGATAAATACTGTATCACTGTAATAAATTTTAGAAAGAAAATATTTATATCTTAGGGTGGTAGGGTGGTGATAGGGGGGATTTTTGTCCTCTAAGTTTCAAGTGGGTTCTTGAACACATGGAGTTGTATCTTCCATCTGGTTGCAGCCAAAAAAACCAGGGTGGTAGTGTGGTGCAAGGGAGAACTATTTTTCTCTATTGTACAGGCTGGTGCCTGTGTGACTAGAATTTGGTGTTGGAACACTCAGGGAGTTGGTGCTTCCTTCTAGTGGGTTCTAGAGAAACCAGAGAGTTGGTTCTCTCAGCAAGTTGTAGCTTGTAAAATAGAGGTGGTAGCCTCACATTGAGTTGGTGCTCAAAGATAGAGTATGTATAGAACATAAAAAGATTTCCTATCATTCGAAGAAGAAGAGGTTTTCTCCCGTTATGGGTTTCCTCAGAAAAAAATCTTTTTTTATACTTCATGTGTGTTATTGATGTTGAATACTCTATTTCTTACTTCCATGAATTATTGTGATTGTCATTGAGTGTTCTGTAATGAATTTAAAATGGGAATAATTGTTTAAGAACAATAAGAACTGATTCACCCCCCCCCTCTCAGTTGTCTAACAACTGGTACCAGAAAGGGTTGCTTTTATCTAAGGGTATATCCTAGAGCTTAAACATGACTAGCCATGAAGGAACTTCAACCAATAATTCCCCCCTATTCAATGGAATAAACTTTTCCTTCTGGAAAGTTAGGATGAGAACCTACATAATGGATTTAGGTGCATCTGCCTGGGATGTGATAGAGATTGGTTATGTGAAGCTAGTTGTACTAGCTTCTAAGGATAACAAGCTAAAATTCAGCTTCAACACTAAGGCTATGAATGTTATTCTGAGTGGGCTTGCAGAAGAAGAATTTGTAAAATTTATGCACTTAAAATCTTCCAAAGAAATGTGGGACAAACTCATTAGCAATTATGAATGTATTGAGAAGGTAAAGGGTGCCAAGATGAAAACCTACATATTACAGTTTGAACAACTAAATATTATAGAGGATAAAACTGATGGGAATTACTTTCTGAGAGTTGAAGAACTAGTAAATGCAATGAAAACATTTGGTGAAAAAATTGAGGAAGCCTCTTTAGTTGAGACAATTTTGAGATCTCTGCTAGATAGGTTCAACCCAAAGGTCTATTCTATAGAATAACTTAATGATCTAAAAGTTCTGCCTATTGACCAACTCCTAGGAACTTTGACTACATATGAAATGAGGATAGGTAAAGATAATGTTGGATTATTGAGAGGGGGGGGTCAATCAATAATAGTGTAATTATAATCCTTTTTCTTCAAATAATCCAAGTGTTATATCAATGTAGAATTATTATCCAATAATGAGAAACAAGAAATGAACAATCACACACATACACATTGCACCAGTGTTTTACGTGGAAACCCAAATCAGGAGAAAACCAAGAAATGCTTTTTCTTATATGTATTGAAGAATTACATTCATTGGAAGCACCAACTTCCTTTGTTTTCTAGCTGCAACTGGAAGGAGGCTCCAACCCCATAGTTTCTAAGGCTACAACCTGAGGGAAGCTCCAACTCCCCAATTCTCTGGCTACAACTAGAAGGAGGCTACAACCCCCTAGGTTCTCTGGCTACAACCGAAAGGTGGCTACAACCACATGTCCTTGCCTCATCCAACCCCTCTGAAGTAGAAGTAAAATGATGGAACCAATGTCACACTATCGCTGTGAGATATACCATTGTAAACTTGTACCAATAAACCTAAACCATTCATCAACCATGCATCAACCTATACCTCCACCTATAATCAACCTATACCATAAACAAGTGCATCAACCATGCACCAACCCATACCATAAAAAAGTGCATCAACCATGGACCAACCTATACCATAAAAAAGTGCAACAAACCATGTACCAATTATGTACGAATCATGTGTCAACTACTCATCAACTATGACTCATCAATGTGTACCAACATCAACAACTATACACCTCATGTATGTGCCAACTCATCAACTACTTGTATCAACCATGTACCCAACTTGTACCTCAACCAAAATCCCTCATAAATTTCATCATCCAAATATGATTTATAACTCTGTAATAGACCTGGTGTATATGAT
>SNQJ01S0048771.1:0-14318 GCA_010110895.2 Picea sitchensis
TCAATCAAACCAAACCATTTACATCAATGACATATGATCCAACAATCTCCCAAGTAATCAAACCATTGGCATCAATGACAAACCATTGGCATCAATGACAACATGATCCAACACCTTCTCCCTACAATTTCTTTGGGTTGTTGTTATTAAAAGTCTTCTTTTTTGCAAGCCTCTACAATCATATCAAGGGAAATAACATTTTCCATCGCCCCTCGCCTCTAATGTCGCTCTTAACCAAGCAAGCTTCCTATCATTTTTGTCCATTGTGACAAATCCTTGTCCTGACAAGTAATTGTCTTACCTACACCATACCAAACATTAAGTTGTCAATTTTTTATATTTTAGCTACTCCTTTCAATTATGATATGTTTATTTACAGTGACCTACAATCCTCACAGTTATTTCTTCTAAGACATTTTGACATGCCTTTTTTTCTATTATCGATTAACTATTAAGATAGATATGTTTCAATTTGTACTATAGAGTATTGTGTACTAAATAACCATGGAAAATAATTATACACCATTTAACGAAAGTGGTCAAAATTTCTCAAACTTGAATCACTCGACACCGTACACTAGCCTCTAAGTTGTTTTGTAGACAAAATGTCAATCTTAGAAATTCACCACTAAAAAAAGAATGCCAACCACTTGTCATCCACAATTGGGTTGGGTTGGTTTAAATTATGACGTGTTNATTTGCATCTACATACAATGGTCACAATTTTATGCTACTTACAGTGGTCACAATTTTATTTTCTAAGACACTTTGGCATGTTCTCATTTTTCATTGTCTGACTAGTAGATTTCATCACATTATCATAGATTTCGCCATGAATTTTTTATATTTTAGATACCAATCCTTATTAATAGTGTATAAACAAGTTACATCAACTACAAACTAAATTTAATCACTACATCTAGGATTGCGTGTGATTATAAAAAAATTAGAGAAACAACATCACATATCAGAAAAGGGTATGTGGATTTTATTGAGAAAGTTGAAACAAATATACTTTATTTATATTGGAAGACTATGGTATATAACCATAAGTTCATTTGTTAAAGGTGCTTAGTCATAAGCTAAGAAAGTTAAAGGTGGCTAACTATAAGCTAAGATGGTTGAAGTTGGTTAGTTAAAAGTGATTGTTATGTGCCTAATCACGACATAGATAACATCTTTATAATAAGGTCATATGTGTACATATATACCTAACATAAGTTTAGGGTTAGTGTTTATGTATCTTATTAGTCCTTGCTAAAGCAGGGAATATAGCAATCAATTGCAAGTCAAAATCATTTTGACTTTTGTAAATTTACAAAAATTTTAACAATGTTTTATAATTTTTTTCAATAAATATTTATTAATGAGAATTTTATATATAAATAAAAATAATTTTTTTATTTTTAAATATTCAAAATTCTATTTTTTGATTGGTCAAAAACTCTGAAGTAACTAATTTTCCCTGGTTGGAGGTGACAATTAACCACAAAACTAAAAAAAAATATTATTTATTTTTTAAAAAATCCACAAATAGCCACGTATTAATTAAAAGTACAAATAATGATTGATGTTACCGGAATTCTATATGTAGTAAATGTAAGAATACACTTTGGATTTTGAGACTTTGTTTCATCTCCCAATGAGTTGATGAGTGCACTTTCTCCACTGTCCATATGTACACACTCGATCACGTCAACCACAACGTTTAGCCTCTGGTTTTGTTTTGCATGCTTAAATAATGGAAATTCTCGTACTTTGTTTTGCAAAATGTATAGACCCGATCATGTCAACCACAATATTTAGTCTTGGGTTTTGTTTTGCATGCTTAAATAATAGATGATCTCTCGTACATTAATAATTAGATCTAATATCAACAACCTATCTTGTCACTAATGCCAACCTACCCATTATTTATTACATTATGTTTAGGATAGCAAAGAATTTATGCAGAAGAGGGAAATGTTATTAATATTCCTCTGGGTGACATGAAGCTTTCAGAATAGTTTCTTCTTGAATATTTGGTAAGCTTATGTCTCTTTCATTGAAATTAGAGGCTTCCTCGAATTTCAATGAAAAGAGAGAGAGATTATAGATACAATTGAAGGGAAAAGGGTATGTGGATTCCATAAACCTAGAATATTATGGAATCCACCATTGAAATTATGCTCTAATTCAAATGGAAAAGAGAGAGAGATTATAGATAAAATTGAAGGGTATGCATTCCATAAACCTAGAATAATAATAAGGGAATCCACATACCCCCTTTTCCATAGAATATACTAACTAGATCCAAAAACAAAAGACATGAAATATGGTACTACACATATTATAATATATTATCAAGGAAAAAACAAGCTACATGAAATTTGGACATTTGAACAAAAATTTACAAGTTAAATGAGTACATCAATAAAAAATAACATACTAACCTTGCAAGTTCAAAATTTGAGCTATGTAGATCAAGAATTGGATTTGTTCAACCGGTGGGTGACGGAAAAAATAAACATCTCAAACAAAAGCCAAGAACAGTGTCGCAACTATAGCAATTGTGTCGCAAAGTCTCTTAAAGTCACGTATATATAGATAAAATAGTCAACTAGCCGTTAACACCAATCAATGAGATAGGAAAAATTTTCGTCGATATTGCCACGAAAGGTCGTGGATATTGCCATGAAAGTTCGTCGATATTGCCATGAAAATCCAGACTAGGTTAAAATAATATTTTCGTGGATATTGCGATGAACTTTCGTGGCAATATCGACGAAAATCCCGCCCTATTTAAAAAAAAAAAGATGAAACTAGTTGAAGCATGGAAAACTTCCGTGGAATAATCCATCCATATGTAGTAGTTCCACTTCTCTACAATGCAATCCCTCAATCTCTCAAACCTCTTTCATGGGATTTAGCACATACTGGCCAAGAAAATCTCAATGTTTGTATCTAAAAGGATTCTCCATGGAAATTTCACACTAGAAACGCATGCAGGAAATCATAACTGTTAGTTACACATTTATCTCTCTCTCCTTCCAGCTCTTACCATGCTCCCATGATACTCTAAATGAATAACATAATGATGGAAAAAATGATCCGTTAGCTACCCAAACACAACGATTAAGTATGTGTGCTTCGAACTTGCCTTTTGGAACTCTAGCAAGTCTTGCCAACTACTTTTGCATACATAGAAATGTTTATATTCCTTTTAAATAATCTAAGGTAAATCACTTTGGATAATAACAAAATATTATTATTTCCAAGCTTTGGCCCCTTTGGGCCCCCTTATCCCCCTCTCATTCCTCTCTCGTCGAGTCATAGCCCCCCATTGTTTTAGTCCCTCACATCCCACAACCAAAAATGTATTTTGTATTAATGTGTGTATCATTTACATTACTCGACCCTCATCCATACTATCTGAGTCACTAGCCTAATTGACATATATTCATTACAAGACCCTCATCCATATTATCCGAGTCACTAGCCTAATTGACATATATTCATTACAAGCCAGGGAATCAAATGGGGATGTTACATGTATTTTTATTCATTAGTGAGTAATGTTGGAAATAAAGTGCTATTGAGATAGGAAGGTTTCACAAGGATGCAAAAAGTTGCAGACAGAGAATGTGTGAAAGAAAAATAGATTCACAAGTAATAGAATATACAAGAATTAAGTGAAAGCATTTAAAGTCTTGATCTTGTAGCTATATCATAGCAGAAATATCTAGCCTTGGGGATGCCGGAATTTCTATAACTGCTAATAAAAAGTGCTCTCTTTATATGTTCATGTTTATACACTATAGTTTCACACCGTGCAATTTTTGTACGGATTAGTATGATTATTAGTTAACTCTTTAGCTCCCATTCATGTGTTTCTTCCGTGACCACCATAATGATTTTAATTTTCAAATGTTCATTACAATTCTAATCCGGATTAACTATGAAGGTTGTTGAAGGGACACAAATGTTAGTAGCTTCTTGAATAATTGGAATCAACTTAAATAATGGTTAAATAGGATAGGTTTGAAAGAAGAATGGAAACAAAAACCAGGTTGAAAAGTATGGGATGCCCCTGTGACCAAAATCACCTTGCACAACTATTACACATCCAATGTTTCTCCCTCCAACAAAGTGAATTTATAAAGTGGTATGCTGACAACTATCCATCTTTCCACATGTGTTGGTATAGAAACCCTTGTGTTATCGGGACATATGTATGGTGATGCCAAATGGAAAATATGCCAGGCCTGACAAAAGGGCCACGTGGTATAAAACGAGAAGAGATTTACTCTCTTTCAAAGTCGCAGTCACGGTTTGGTATTGCAGAAGAATTACCGCAAGATCATTACTTCAAGAAGAGTAGGGCCTCTAAGATGGTTTTTTATGAAAATTCTTGCGTTCGAAATTGGTTAGAGATTGGATTATTATTTACTCCTTTTTTTATCTAATATTGACGTCGATTGTACTTGAAGCCACAACTTCATTTTTTATTTTGTGGCAGAAAACTTCAATCACTTATCGTTATTTATTTATTCCAGAAGTATGCTATTCGTCCCATCGAGATGCTCACTTTTCAACACTATTTTTTCTCATGAGGCGAGAATAACCCATTCTACTTTAATCATGCACTAATAATGCTTTCCCATGGAAACTCCAGATGACCTCTGCTTCCTCATTGGAGTATTTTGATTCAAAACAATTAGTGACATTTGATAATAGTAATGTTTCCTTTAAAGTTTTCTTCATTTCGATACGATGGAGGATGATTATTTTGTTTAAGTGAGTGATCGTCCTCAATTTTTTTAAATTTTCATGTTAATTAGTTAATTGTTATATTAATTGACGTCCTTACATTAATTTAATTCATTCATGGTCAATGTTTTGTGATTTAAATTTCGTTAATCGTCTCACTATTTTATTAGGCCGAAAGACGTATACCTATTGGAGATGGGCACAATTAATGATCTTTTAATCTTAAATTCTAATCTGATGGTCATGCATTGAAGATGCTAGCATATTCTTAGTCGTCCTCCAAAATCAATGAGTTAGATTTATTGTTGATAACTTCTTTGCATTTATAAATGTATCAGTTAACCTATTTACTTTTTAACATTTACCTAATCATATTAAAAAATTATTGTAACATCATATGATTGCCATGTTTAAATGATTAACTTTTGGGATTCTTTAACTGTCCATAAGTCACTGAGATGTGGAGGGTTTGTTTTCTGTGTGGGATTTGGCCACTATTTGTGTGATGGGCTGGAAAGTTCGCAGTTTCTTCATGCATGGGCTTTCACTGGTTAGCGACTGTGCTAGTTTTATTTCTATGG
Organism: Picea sitchensis; assembly: GCA_010110895.2. Taxonomy (NCBI): domain Eukaryota; kingdom Viridiplantae; phylum Streptophyta; class Pinopsida; order Pinales; family Pinaceae; genus Picea; species Picea sitchensis. The sequence goes on from SNQJ01S0048771.1 coordinate 5,331, forward strand.
TTGCTCGCCTATGCCAAATAGCATATAGCGTTGGATTGGAGTGGGATGAATGGATGAAATGGTGGGTGAATTATGCATACAGTTCCAAAATATAAAAGAAACAACAATAAATTTCTTGAATGCAAAGGAGTCCAAACATTGGATGGAGGATCAAAAGTCGATCGTTTATTATAGAATATGCATCGGAGCACGCGAGGGAGTTGTGAATCTATATTTTTTCCAAGCACATTGAATATCTTTTCAACTCTCAAATGCATATGCAGATGAAGACAAGTGAAGAGAGTTGTTAAAACAAACAAAGAAATTGATGAAAAATGTTCGATGGATGAATCTGGTGGAACCATTTCTCTCAATATAAACATCTTTCGATGTAATTAAATTGTAAACTTTGTTGGAATATGTAACTCCTACTTGTCTTAATTATGTGTGAGGATATTATGTTTGTGAGGTAGAGAACAATATTTGCATGAGTGGTTTGATCCTATAGGTTGGGAGGTTGTTAGATAGTTGGTTGTGAGAAAGATTCTCTCCAACCAAGAGTCATAGAATGATGTAAGATTGAGATATTTTCTCAACTGATAAATTAAGTGATCAAGGTAGTTTATCTATCTTAAAACACACCTTGTTGTATTTATATATATCATTACATTGATTCAATATAAAGCTTTATGCATCGTTGTTGTGTAATACTCTACTCTCCCATTTAATATGGTACCAGAGAGTAACTCCCTCACAGATTTCCCATAGCATTTGGAATTTGGAATTACAAACAGTTCGACATTGATTTGGAATTTGGGATAGCATCAAACAGTTCATGGTGAGAGTGTCATTTGGGTTTCTGGATCGATGGAGGGGAGAGGAATGAATTACATGTGAATTGCGATCAAAGGCCACATAAGCAATTCGTATGAAAGCTGAAGGAAAATGAAAATGAGAGAGGTAAGGCTCTCTAGTCAGTGCGCTGGAGATGGAACATTGAAGAGAGGGGTACGCTGATGAGAGGCGTCATAGCTAGGAGAAGGAAGCCACTGCAAGTTCAAAATTATCCAAAGGATATTGAGGGGACCAAGTTAGGCTGGGTGGTCTTCTTGGTTATATTGCTTTGCAGAAGAAGCAATTAAAGGCTAAAATTCTTGTTGCTCTTCCACACGATTTCTTGGTCGAACGAATTACTAAGTATAACAAGATGTTTAAATTGTATGACAAAGTTATGATTAGTTCTGAGTATGTGGACAGGGTTGGTAATTGTTGGGACACCGTTTAGGGAGCGATAACTTCTATAGCCGCCATTGTTTCTCATGTTTGTTATATGTTTTGACAAGTGTATTTCCTATATCTATTCTTCGTGTCTATACTTCAGGCGATAGTTTGAATGTATATCGTGTTTCTTCCAATGCTACATGTTTACAACAACAAGTATTTAAAATCGAGGATGAAAACATTAGTCTTGGTAGTGATGAGGAGATTAAATTCCTTTCCATGGTGAGTCATGGCCTGAATATTGTGTCAACTTCATGTTTGGTGTAGAGCTGGAAGCAATAAGGATCCATTAAAATCTAGCACATGAGAAGTTCTTCTGTAAGAGAGAAAATACAAAGAAAAGAAGAGTTTAAGAAGAATATATTGTTTTCACATACTTGTTTTAATATGATTTTCCGTTGTTGAATTGTTTACCAAAACATACTGGTGAAAATGTTTTTGAGGTTCATGCATTGTTTTGAGCTTTCTCTTTATTTCATGTCTTGGAATTGAGGATTTTCATGTGTATTGAGTGCAGCTAACTCAATATCAAGATGAAGGTGAGGTTATATTGTTAGAATTCATGAATCTAACAAATGACAGGTAAAGTATGGAGATCCAAGACATTGAATCAATATTTTGAGGATACATATGGAGATTCCTAGTATGTGAACGACAAGATAAAGGAGAGAAAAGACATTTCATTTACAGGGTAGTTGAGTTGAAAAGGATGTGAGGCTTGGGCATATGGAATGGTTTTATGATTGCTACAAATAAGTGATGGTAACCTTTGTGTTGATTTAGATAACTTTTTGGATGCTTGTTGTACATGAATTAATGATGGATATGTGATGTAGGGGGTGCACAATTTGTTGTACTTGACACCTTAGAGTTTTGGTCCAAGTTGTAAGATTAGGCATAGGAAAGTTGATTTCCCCAAGTTGTTCTAAGCCCGAATATTCAAGCATACGTGTTGTAGTGTGGTAGCACATGGATTTATCCCTCTCATGCATAGATAGGATGTTGCATCAAGTTGTGGATTGAACCACTAGAGTGGGTACGAGTGTGTTAGGTGTATTGTTATGCTACCTTGATGTAGAGTCGAAGAAGTTGAATCTTCAATTTAAGGGAGGAAATGTGAGATGGAGTAATCTGAGAGTGTGATGGACCAAGTTGTGTTTAAGAGGAGAGTCTAATGTGTTCATGAAGCATGTAGGTGAAAAGGATTCCTAGAGAACTGGCAAGTACAACGACCAGTTGCCAATGTATATCGCTAGATGTATTTATTTTTGTATGGACATCAATGATCAGTATTATGCGGGTGCTAAAGAAGAAGAAGTAGGAAGTTTGAGGATGAATCCCATACTGAAGACATCCTGGTCAAAGAGAATTTGATGTGAATGTTGAGACAATAACGAAGATGGCAACAACGAAAGTCAAATGATGGTGGACAATAAAGGTAAAAGTTAGAGTGGTGTGTTGAATAATAACAAACTCAAGATCATATGTTAATATGAGTCACACATTATATTTATAGCAATCTTATGATATCATGTTATGTACTATGTATTTGTCCTTGAAAGTTTTGAGTGTGTACCTAGTATCTCCATGAGTGGAGTATGTAACTATGTCTATGTAAAATGTAAAGTGCATAATTTTGAAAGACCTCTATAAGCATGCTTACCCCTCTGGCATGTATTCCTAATGATTTAGATAACTTATTGTTATAATGTAGTAGCCTCTATGTTGGAGTTTTCTAACACCAGGGGTGGACAATATTATTGGTTTTAGACTCTAGGAGGTGAAGTTTAGGGAATTTCATCAACATGTTAAATGAACCATGTACATGAAGGACACCCTATTAGACCGGGAGTTACAGTGGTTGATGACCTGTGTATTCTGGTGGATGGTTGTTCCTTTATATGGACATTGACAGTTTAGTGATTGAGGTACAAGATGAAAGCGTGGATGGAAGAGAGATAGACTCTTTAGATCAATAGGTTCCTCAATTCATAGTGGAGGATATGTTGTAGAAAAGATAAGGTGTTAATGAAGACCTCAGTTGATGGAGATTAACAGAAGCACTCGTTAATGGAGAGTGTTGGAATATGTGACTCCTACTTGTCTTAATCATGTGTTAGGAGATCATTTTTGTGATGTAGAGAACAATCTCTACGTGAGTGGTTTGATCCTATAGTTTAGGAGGTTGTTAGGTATTTGGTCATGAGAGAGGTTCTCTCCAACTAAGACTCATAGAATGTTGTGAGGTTGATATATTTGCTCAACTGATAGATTGAGTGATCAAGGTAGCTTTTATGTCTCCAAACAAACCTTGTTGTATTTATATGTATCATTGCATTGATTCAATATATCTCTTTTTATGCATTTTTTTTATGTAATACTCTACTCTCACATTTAAAATAATGCTTTATGAGGCAAGAAGTACCCATTCTCTGTTAAGTATGCACTGATAATTCTTCCCCACAAAACCTCCAGATGACCTCTCCCTGTCTATTTGTAATGGTGTAGTGGAATATGTTATGTATCCACTGCTTCCTCATTGGATTATATCCCATTGACACGACATCACTAGAGTATTTTCCTTCAAAACAATTAACGATATTTGATAATAGTGATGATTCCTTCCAAGTTTTTTTCATTCTGATACGATGGAGGATGATTTTTTGTTGAAGTGAGTGATCATTCTCAAATTTTTAGACTTTTCATGATAAATAGTTGATTGTTATATTGATTGATGCTCTTACTTTAATTTAATTCATTCATGGTCAACGTTTTGTGATTTAAATTTCATTAATCGTCTCACTATTTTAATTTATTTTTTATTATTGGTCATATTTTCCAAATAGAATATAGGGTTGGATTGGAGTGGGATGAATGGATACTATCAAACACATCATTTCATGGGAATTTCACTTTGCACATCATTACAAGGCTATCGTTTAGTAAAAAATCACATGCATGTTTCAATGCTCCATCCACAAGAGAGAATCATGTTTTGGGGACTCACTATTTGAGCATATGCAATAAATTTGGTCGATAATAGTTTGGCATGGGAATAGTGAGAGACAAGTAATCGCCTTGGTGAGTAATGACGAGACTCTGTGATCGTCAGTTAATGTATCTAGCCAATTGGTGTATGAGTAGTGATGCAACTCCATAATTGTTGGCTAATGTAGTTAACCATATCGTGTACCAATAATGATGCAACTCTTTAAGGTGATTTGGAAACAATCTCCTATTTGTTTAGCATCACCATTATCCATGTTCTGGATAGTGGGTACAACATATGTCTTGACCACTTAACATTTTTGCATCATCTTTTAGAATGGATAAAATTTATTGTTTTGGTTTGTTGCTTGAAAGCGTTTTGTTTCTTATAGCCTCACAAATTCCATGATCTAAATCTTCAACTTCGTCTTATACATTTGAGAAGGATTCTTCAAGTTTCCTTGAACCTACTTGGTTATGCCACTTGCACTCATTGTATTAAATGTTTTGACCTAAACTTGGGACCCGTGATCTGTTGATGCTATATTTATTTCTACTTTTACAAAGTCCAACCTGGGATTCATGATGTTCATGCTATATATCTTTCTTACTTTCGTTAGGACTTCTTAAGAATGTTCATGGAGATCATCAGCATACTGTGCAATGGAATTAATTTTCAATTGGATGTGTGCATTGGAATAAAATTTGAAACTCGCATATGAATGGAACCAATGTTTCATTCAGATTTACAACATCCACATGCAACACCTTGAATTGAAGAAGAGAATAGGATCTATGAATAAATTGGTAAAATCCCCTTATAGGTTGGGCCTAAATACATTATACTAATCAATATTTAGCACCAAAAGCGGAAAACTAGACACACAAGACGATTGCCTCTATAACAAAGTCCATAATCTATGTGACTAGGTTGAACATAAAACTTATTAATCGGTTATGAGGATGAGTATATTCATTTCCCAATAATATTTTTTTTCTTCTCAAATACGAGGAATAGTCTTCGAACTTCTAAATATATGATAGAAGGTTGTGGGCTTGTGTAAGGTGGTAAGGGAATTTCGATCTCGATCCTGAAGTTCTAAGTAGAAGATCGGGTTGCAGGTGTAGAAAGGCCTGGTAAAGATAAGCCATTTGGTACGAATGTAGAGGCTTCTGATTCAATCCCTGAGCTATTCAGATATAACGAGGATGGTGAGCCTGCAAAGTTTCCAAGAATCAATAATCAAGATCTTGGGTATCGTATATTGCATTTTCCCTACTTCCCTTGTATTGTTGATCCGTGCCTCTATTTTCTTCTTCTTATTACTCTACTCCCTGACCCTACCTTGTGTAGTTTCATCAAAACCTAACTCCAAATGCACCACTACCCGTCAAATGTGGAAACTGCCAATATTTCAAACCTACAATAAATTACACCTATACAAACGAAGACGTGACATCAATGAAACACATGTGACGAGCCAAATATTGAGTGACATAACAAGTGGAAGAAAAGATCAATAAATCATTATGGTTTCTTTAATAGATAAAAATTCTTGGCTACAAAGTTTCGTCATTCATATATAAAATTATAAAATTCTTATCAAATTTAAAGAAACAATTCCAGTACAAAATGAATAAATTGATCCATTTATTAGCATGGCCCTTGAGGTAAAAAGCAAAGAATAACAACCACCTTGTTTATTTAACTCTATATCAAGCTAGCAATGTCATTGTTCAAAGAACACTTCCACTAGAGGGTGTATTGCCATGGTGTCTAGCGACCCCAAAGGAGTTGGTTATTTCTTTATGTTCCTTACAATTTTATTTTATTATGCATTTCATGCATACTCTAACATGTTTTTGTTAATTGTTATGTTTAATTTTTATGGTAATAGCTCAAGTTTGTAGTAAAGAGGGTTTTGTTTTTCATCACAATTTTTTTTTAGAAATGATGAGAATCCTACCATAATTTAAGATCAGACGTATGATGTGACAATGTGACAATGTTATTGTGGTTCTTATCAATTTTAAAATAACACAAATACCTAGAGGCTAGAATGCTGGAACAAATTTTTTAATGATAAGAAATAAAAAACTAATATCAAAATTTTCTACGAGTATAAATTGAAAAAGAATTTGACAAAAATGAATAAAGTTGTATGAAGATTTAAAATCAATTTACATTTAAAAAAAGTCTTTATTAACTTTAAATTAGTTTAAATAATTAAAAAATGTCTTTATTAACTATAAATTAGTTTCAATAATTAAAACTAAAAATTTGATAAACCATGGTAATGATTGACAGAATCATTTTCGATAATAAAAATAAAAAATCTTAATACAAATAATTAGAAATTTTCAATAATAAAAAAATAATGAACCCATTGACAAACCCTTTTAACATGTCCTCAGATCTGTGAACATGTTTAAGCGTGAGATCTAGGCTCGTGACCCATTGAATGTATCTGGTGATTTATTCGGAAGAACTTGTCTTTCTTCTAGCGCATAGCAGTAAATACAGGCTATGGTTTGTCTTGTCACGGACTATTACAATCCAAGCAAACTAGGCATAAATAAATTTATGTTATGCCCATTCTCTGCATCTGGGAGCCCATTGTGGTGGTTGGGGGCTGAAGAAGGAATGTGCGACCCTAGAGTTTAGCAGCTCAACAATGGGCATGAATCTAACACATCTAGGAGCTTTGTATTGATTTATGGATGCCCCTCTACTGAGAGCATAATCCATCAATTGGTCGAACGTTCCCTCTTCAACTACCCTAATTTCCAGGGGACCGATGGACCTGTCGGACACTCTTCCTTGGCGAGAAAAAGAATTAAGGGATTTTTCTACAGTGAGACAACAATATTCAAAGAATGAAGAAGGAAATGAAACTGTGACGCAAGCCCTCCTCAACCCGCGGGTCGGAAGGTCACGTACACAGGATCTTTCCCCTTACACTAGATCGAAGAGATCTCGAAAATGGGTCCTCTATTTCCCTTTCGGGAAATCTACACCCACAATTAACTTCGAGAAATTCTCCCTTGTACTTCGGAAGATCGGAATTTTCTCTTTCGCAAATCCAATGGTCAAGAGCCTTGTCTCTCAATCTCCAAAACCTGAAACAATCAGCAATTGACCTTTTTCCTTGCTAGTTCGGATTTCTCCTTATCACGATTTTAGGAGTTGCGATTTCAAGCAACTCATCCCCTCGACTTTCGAAACCCAATTTACCGAAATTTCGGTGTGCTCGCAAGGTTGACCTTTCAACAGTCTTCCACTCCGTCGGGACTTTGGACTTCGTGATTTTGTGATTCCTGATGCGAAGATTTCGAGACTTCACCCCACGAAACCCCGATATGGTCAATGAAATTTGACTTCCATGTCGATAGTGTGCCACATGTCTGCCTTGCATATTTCTATGGCCCACATGATCCTTTCGTCCCTTTCGGGACTTCACGTTTCATGATTTTGCGAGTCCTGATGCCCAAATTGTGGGACTTCAATCTACGAAACCCCGAAATAGAATCCACGGGTAAATCCAATGGCTCTTGTTGGATTAAATCTATGGTTCTACCTCTCTTGAGCTTAAACCCTTGGGAATACTCATCATAACTCCCCTACTCCTTCGTGATATCTGATGGCTCGCAAGGTTGACCTTTCAACAATCTTCCACTCCGTCGGGACTTTGGACTTCGCGATTTCGTGATTCCTGATGCGAATATTTCGAGACTTCACCCCACGAAACCCCGAGATGGTCAACGAAATTTGACTTCCATGTCGATAGTGTGCCACATGTCTTCCCTACAGATTTATATGGCCCACATGATCCTTTCGTCCCTTCAGGACTTCACGTTTCGTGATTTTGCGAGTCCTGATGCCCAAATTGTGGGACTTCAATCTACGAAACCCCAAAATAGAATCCACGGGTAAATCCAATGACTCTTGTTGGCTTAAATCTATGGTTCTACCTCCGACTATCTGTCTCTTCTCTTCACAAGGACTTCTGCAACTTTCTACCGAGTGATTCTCCCACGGTACTCAGTTGCCTGCGACGCAAACTTGCAACGCCTTCTCACCGTCCACTACACAAACTTCCTGTGCTTCGTTCAACGACTTTGAAGGTTTTATCCTTCCTGAGCTTTCTCCAACTCCGAGTCTTGAAGAAGATTCCTACGCTCACTCCTTGCGGAAATTTCACACACTCTCAAGTGTTGAACTTCATTCGACTCTGTGCACTTCCTGCAACAACAGACTCTCAATACTTCACTCAGGTTTGCAACTCTGAGACTTTACTCGGCCTGTGCACTCCTTGCATGGCTCTTGTGCCTAGTTGCACTTCTGTGGGAATGAGCACAAAAGATATATTATCTGAGCTTTCAGAGACAACCCTCTGAACCCTTTGTCAATGCACTCCTTGTGGACAATTCAACTGCATTCCTTGAAGGAACTCTTGCTCAGATAGAGAAACAATTGAAACTCATTTCCCTTACTCTCTCTCTCTCTCTCAGATTTCAGACATTCAACAAGAAATAATTCATACATAGCATAAAAGCAATTACATGACAAAAGGAGTAAATCATTCATGAACATAACATTCAAAAATGCATACACAGAGAATATTTGAACACCATGAGTCTGAATCAATGTCTTCTTGTATTATTCCAGAACTTATGTACATAGAGTTTGGCTACATAGCTCTCTGCTTCTTCTCTTCTATGCTCTGTTCTCTCAATTGG
>SNQJ01S0048771.1:18302-37951 GCA_010110895.2 Picea sitchensis
ACCACTATCCACAATGACCTTGCATACCCTGTCCTTGGTTTTGCAAGAAGTCCAGAAAATTCTATTCCTTTGGACTAGACTCTCCACCTCCTTCTCTAGTGTCAAAAGATCTTTTTGCATCATCAGCGATCTTCCGCCTTCAGCATCTTCTACCTCAATATTTTGCCTATGTGCTTCGGCGATGTGAGTATCACCTCCTTCTTTCTTTTTGTCTCGGCACTCATAAGACTTGTTTCCATTCTTTTCGCATGTGAAGCATGTTATTACTCCACCTCTTCCCCTTCCTCTACCTCTGGTACGAGGAAAAATATTATTGTCAGCATAATCTCCCCTCTGTTCGATATGCTTCCCTCTCTGTTCAGCATATTTCCCTCGCTGTGAGGTTCCACCCCTCTCAGTTTGAGTCTGAGGTTTCTTCCAGTCCTCTTTGGGTTTCTGGTTTTTATCCTGGACAACTGATTTTCCCCTGGCTTGACTCCTTCCTCAGCCTCTTTGACCTTGCTTTCGGCTCAGCTTCTCTTCAGCTTTTAGAGCCATCTGATAAGCATCTTCCACTGTTCGGATGGTTACCATGCTCATCTCATCCTGAATGTCGTATCTCAGGCCATTCATGTATCTGGAAACTTTTTCATCATCGCTTTCTTAATGACCTTCCCTGATGTTCAGCCTGTAGAATTCTTCAGTGTATTCCTTCACTGTCATCAATTTCTGTCTCAAGTTGTGCATTCTTCGAAACAGAGTAACCTGATAATCTCTGGGGATGAATTTCACCTTCATCTTCGCTATCACTCTATCCCGGCTTTTGATTTTCTACTTGCCTTTGCAGCGTCTGTCATCTTGTAGCTCATCCCACCACAATGCTGCATGTCCCTTCAATCTCGTGACAACATGTTTGACCTTCTTGTCCTCTTCGACATCTTCATAGTCAAAATATGTATCCAAAGCTCTAATCTAGTCTAGAATATCCTCTGCATCCAAGTTTCCCTCATAAATTGGAATGTCCATTTTCTCTCTTGCACCCATTCTTGCAATAGCCCTAATAAAATGTTCATTTGTTGCATCTTTGGCTGCAACTTCCTCTCCTTCATGTTCGGCCTCAATTTCACTTTTGGAATCACTAAGATCCCCATCACTGACTGTATGCCTCTGTGTTGTCTCCATGTCTTCAAGTCTGGTGCGTAGATCACGCATCTCTCTCTCCATGGCTGGATCAGGCATCTGCCTACCCCTTCTTCTTGGCATTTCCCTCTCCTCTGGAGGATCAGGTGTTTGCCTATCCCTTCTTCTCGACGGCATGGTGAATTCTCCTTTTCCTTGCTACAAAAAACAAAGAAACCTTTTTGAGCTTTGATACCAAACCTGACGCAACCCCTCCTCAACCCGCGAGTCGGAAGGTCACGTACACAGGGTCTTTCCCCTTACAATGGCCTGAAGAGCTCTCGAAAATGGCTCCTCTATTTCCCTTTCGGGAAATCTGCACCCACAATTAACTTCAAGAAATTCTCCCTTGTACTTCAAAAGATCGAAATTCGCTCTTTCACAAATCTGATGGTCAAGCGCCTTGTCTCTGAATCTCTGAAACCTGAAACAATCAACAATTGACCTTTTTCCTTGCTAGTTTATATTTCTCCTTATCACGATTTCGGGAGTTGCGATGTCAAGCAACTTGTCCCTTCAAATTCCGAAACCTAATTTACTGAAAGTCCGACGTGCTCGCAAGGTTGACCTTTCAACAATCTTTCACTCCGTTGGGACTTCGGACTTCGGGATTTTGCGATTCTCGATGCAAAGATTTCGGGACTTCACCCCACGAAACCCCAAAATGGTCAACAGAATTTGACTTCCATGTCGATAGTGCGTCACCTGTCCGCCCTGTAGATTTCTATGGCCCACACGATCCTTTTGTCCCTTCGAGACTTCACGTTTCGTGATTTCGCGAGTCCTGATGCACAAATTGCGAGACTTCAATCTACGAAACCCCGAAATAGAATCCACGAGTAAATCCAACAGCTCCTATTGGCTTAAATCTATGGTTCTACCTCTCCTGAGCTTAAACCCTTGGGAATACTCGTCGTAACTCCCCTGCTCCTTCGTGAGATCTGATGGCTCACGGGACTTCGTGAATTCTCCACAGAGAATTCCGACCGTCCATCTCTTATCTTCACAAGGACTCCTGCAACTTTCTACCGAGTGATTCTCCCACGGTACTCAGTCACTTGCGAGGCAAACTTGCAATGCCTTCTCACCGTCCACTACACAAACTTCTTGTGCTTCCTTCAACGATTTTGAAGGTTTTATCCTTCCTGAGCTTTCTCCAACTCTGAGTCTTGAAGAAGATTCATGCGCGCACTCCTTGTGGAAATTTCACACACTCTCAAGTGTTGAACTTCATTCGAATCTTTGCACTTCCTACAGCAGCAGTCTCTCAATACTTCGCTCAGGTTCGAAACTCTGAGACTTTACTCAGCCTGCGCACTCCTTGCACCGCTCCTGTGCCTAGCTGCACTTCTGTGGAATGAGCACAAAAGCTATCTTATCTGAGCTTTCAGAGACAACCCTGTGAACCCTTTGTCAATGTACTCCTTGCGGACAATTCAACTGCACTCCTTGCAGGAACTCTATCTCAGATAGAGAAACAATTGAAACTCATTTCCCTTACTCTCTCTCTCTCTCAGATTTCAGACATTCAACAAGAAATCATTCATACATAGCATAAAATAAATTGCATGATAGAAGGAGTAAATCATTCATGAGCATAACATTCAAAAATGCATACACAAAGAATATTTGAACACCATGAGTCTAAATCAAAGTCTTCTTGTATTAATCCAGAACTTCTGTACATAGAGTTTGGCTACACAGCTCTCTGCTACTTCTCTTCTATGCTCTATGCTCTCAATTGGAATAATCTCTTCTATCTATTTTGTTCTATGTTATAATACACAATGAGGGTGTCTATATTATGTTTCCCTCTCTCATCCTAAACTGTCTAATCTACGCATTAAATTCTATCTATTTGCATTAACTATTATAAATGCCTTATACCTACTAAGGACGAGAGTAGATCTCTCAAGGTCCGTTTACATTTTACAAGTGTGCCTCCACTTGATGGTTTCATTAAATGTTCAAGACATTTTCAAAATTTGCGTTGGGCGCTTTTCCAACTGTTTGTTGTCTCTGCGTTGGCTCGCTTGAGATGCTCATGCAATAAACTGCTTTGGTGTCGAAGCAAAGTTCCCAATACAGGACGTAGTGACCAGGTATTATCGTTGTGTCAGCATAGCTTGTATACTCGACCAATTGGGCATGGAATGGCACCATATGCTTAGCAGAACTACTTGGAAATAATGGAGTAAGCGCCAGTTGTAAGTGCCATTTACAAGTGTCAGTTCTAAGAGTCAGTTCTTAGTTGAGAGTCTAGTTGTCTTTTCTTTGCATGTAACCAACTCAGTTGAGAGTCTAGTTGTCTTTTCCTATTTAAGAATGTAAGATATCTTCATTGAATAATAGAAAAGTGAGTGTATCCTCGTCATGTGTTTGTTTCGCATATTTTATCTTGGTATCAGAGCATGGGGATAGGTGCATAAATTTTTGTAGGTCCACAGGTCTTTCTTGTGGTAGGGTGCGGCGGCACACTACTTAGACTTCACGCACATGAAAAACGGAGAAATTTCTGGGGTCGAACTTAAATTACAATGCTAAAATATTCAAACATTTCTGTATCCAAAGTGTGTCAGGAGGTGTGTACAATACGCACTCTAATACTTGGTGAGGTGCGGAAATCCATGGATATTTTTTACATGCAAGTGGATATTTTTAATTTGCATGCATGGAGGTTTTGATAATCGTGGAGGTTATCCATTGAAAGGTGAGGTGAGGTTATCCATTGATAATCGTGTTGGGCATTGAAAGGTGAGGTTATTCATTAATAATTGTGTTAGGCATTTTTGTTTTCAAAATTGGCAAATCATGAAGGTGAGGTGATCCCACGGTTCAAGCTTCAAAGGAGTGCACACATGCATGCATTGGAGATTCATGCATGCTTCATATAAAGGAGATTATTTGTGAGTAAAGTATATAAAGTTTATTAAAGTGGAATAACCTTTATTTTTAGTGAGTGAGGTATAAGTTTATTCAAAGTGGATTTTTTTTTAAGTATAAACTTTAAAATAAAATATTAAAGTTTATTTAAGAGAATATTATTTGGGAGATTTTGTGTGTGATAATTTGGTTTATGGAAACAAAATTTTGGTGATTTGGGCATTCAGAAATCTAGCACGGGAACCCAGAGCGAAAGGGTGTGCTGAGGTTATTTGCAGAGCTGAGATTGAGACGGATTAGTGGTATTCGAAGGCAGAGCGAGAGAAAGTTGTATATCCTTGGTGATTCACTTGCAGAGACTAAATTGCAGCGATGGTGAATCTGCTGGCAGAGAACTACCTCAACGAAGCCAACAAGTTAGATGGATTGAACTTCATTAAATGGAAATTCAAGATGCAAACGCTCATGGAAGGCTATGGTGTTTGGAACATTGCGAAGGGAACTGAACTAAAACCTGATGCGGCTTCCGGTACGACAAAAACACATATCCAAGATTGGAAGAAGCGTGAAAACAAGGCAAAGGTATTGTTGCACATGTTAGTTAAAGATAGTATAATTCCACATATTAGAGAAGCTACAACTTATGTTGCAACATGGACAATGCTTAAATCATTGTATGAAACTAGCAACAGAAATCACATTTTGTTCTTGAAAACTAAAATGCTAGGCATTAAGATGGATGGAAATGAATCTGTTAGTTCATTTTTGGGTCGCATTAAAGAGGTGAAAGACAAGCTAGTAAATATAGGTGAAACTATTTCCAACACTGACCTGGTCACTATTACATTAAATGGTATGCTAGAAGATTATCATATGTTCATAATAGGTCTCGCAGAAAGGGAGAAACCTCCCACGTTTGAAGAACTGACAAGTATTTTGATGCAAGAGGAAGAGAGGTGCAGGAATCTGAAGCCTCAGAATAAAGATTTGGCATTGTGGTCAAATAAGAGATTTGTGAGAGTGAGATCAGGAGAAAGAGGCAGAGGAAGCAGTTCATGGCAGAGAGGCAGTTCATGGCAGAGAGGTGGTTCATGTAAAAGAGGCAGTTCATCGCAGAAAAGACAATCTCCAAATCAAGGTATGCAATCTGATAGTAATGAGTCAAAGAGTTGTTTTTATTGCGGTGGACCTGGAAATATTGTTAAAGATTGTCATAAGAAGAAAAGTGATGAGTCTAGGAATAAACCTAGAACACATTCAGGTCATTATGCAAAACAATCGTCAAATCATGATCTCAGATTATTTATTGCTAGTGATGATATTGATGAACCCCCAAATTTTGAATCACAGGATCTTACGCTGTTTGTGTCTAACGCTGCTTTATCTGCTGAAACGGATGATTTTGATGCCTGGTTTGTGGATTTTGGAGCATCAGTACATATGACTTGTAATAAAAACTAGTATGCTAATTTTAAAGAAACACATAATTGTGCCAGCATATATCTTGGAGATGACCATGCTCATCAAATCAAGGGATATGGAGACATTCCTGTGACATTGTTGAATGGTACAGTTTGTCACATTCGTAATGTTGTTTATGTGCCAGGAATAAAGAAAAAAATGATCTCTATGTCCACCATTACAGATCAGGACTTGAAGGTTGAGTTCTTCAAAGATTATTGCATAGTGAAGGATCTACTAGACCATTTCAAAACCGTTGCAACGGGAGTCAGAGCAGGAGACCTATATAAAATTGATGTTACAAGCAAAGCACATCATGCACTGACTTCTGCAACTATGACAAAAGATATTCTTTGGCATCAAAGGTATGGACACATCAATCATCTTGATTTGTTGTTATTACAGAAAAATAATATGGTTGAAGGACTTCCCATGTTAAAGAATGAGAAGGTTGCTTGTGATGGATGTGCATTAGGAAAGATGCATAGAGATGAATTCCCGCTAATCCTCATAGGAAAAAGAGAGATGTGTTAGATCTTGTGCATACTGATGTTTGTGGGCCTATGCAGACTAGGTATTTAGGAGCTTCATTTTACTTTCTATTATTTATTGATGATTGCACAAGATACACATGGGTTTACTTCCTTAGACAAAAAAGTGATTTTTTCAAGTACTTTAAGGAATTCATAACCATGGTTGAAAAGTAGACAGGAAAATCCATCAAAATCCTCCGTTCAGATCAAGGGGGGAGAGTATAAATCAGGGGACTTCAACAAATATTGCAAATATCATGGAATAGTACAGCAGTTTACAGTACCTCACACTCCACAGCAGAACGAAGTCGCTGAAAGGAAAAACAGAACTTTGGTAGAGTGTGCACGTAGTATGATGAAAGGTAAGAATCTCTCAAATGCATTTTGGGCTTAAGCCATAAATACTGTAGTTTATTTAAAGAATAGAAGTCCAATAAGGTGTTTTGATGGAGTTACTCCTTTCAAAGCCTTGTATGGGTCCAAACCTGCAGTTCATAATTTGAAAGTATTTGGGTGTAAGGCTTTTTATCATATTCCAAAGGAGAATAGGAGGAAATTGGATGCTAAAGCCATTAAATGTATTTTCATTGGATATTGTTATGAATTTAAAGCATACAAATTGTTTGATCATGCTACTCACAAATTATTTGCAAGTAGAGATGTACTTTTACATGAGCAGGAAGAAGGAAATCATGATGACAACATTCATGAGGAATGGTAGAGACTTCTTGATGAAGGTGTTAAATAAGAGCAGTAGCAACATCCCACACAGCAACAGCCATCCCCACAGCGACAACAGCAGCAGCAGTAGCAAGAAGGACTCAATGATATGGACAATTCAAGCAGTCATAGTTCACCTAGAGGTGAAGACAGATCTTCACAAAGTGGGGATGAAGATAATCAGTTGAGAATATCTTCACGACAGATTCGGCTTCCTGAGAGGTATAAATACTATGCCCTAATGAGTAGCATTTAAAATGTCATATAACCCATGAGTTTTGATGAAGCTAATGAACATGATGAATGGCGAAATGCAATGGAGGAAGAATATGAATCTGTAATGAAAAACAATACTTGGGAATTGACTGAATTGCCTAAACATAAGAATCCCATTGGATGAAAATGGATATACAAACCCAAGTTTAAATCAGATGGTAGTATAGATAAGTATAAGGCTAGACTAGTTGCAAAGGGGTATTCACAAACATAAGGTATTGATTATGCTGAAACATTTGCACCAGAAGCTAAATTGAATACTATCATAATGTTAATTGCTTTAGCTACAAAGTACCATTGGAAGATACACTAGTTAGATGTTAAATATGCATTTTTGAATGGTGAGTTAAAGGAAGAGGTTTACCTTACTCAACCTGAAGGGTTTGTGGAATACGGGAAACAACACTTAGTATGTAAGTTAAAGAAATCATTGTATGGACTAAAACAGGCACCTAGATCATGGTATGAGAAGATAGAGTCTTTCTTTCTTCAACAGGGTTTTATGAGGAGAAAAAGTGATCCAAATCTGTATACCAAATTTGATGAGAAGGGGTATATAGTATTGATTTCCTTATATGTTGATGATTTGATAATTACAGGAAATGCAGAGAAATTAATTGATGAGATCAGGCATCAATTGTCAAAAGTATTTGAAAGGAAAGATCCTGGTGAGTTACATTATTGCCTAGGTCTTGAAGTTTGGAGAAATACAGGCCAAACTTTTGTTTTTCAAAGTAAGTATATCAAAGAAATACTCAAGAGATCTAAAATGGATCAGTGTAAGTCTTCTAGTGTTCCCATGCAGCAGAATGTGAAACTTTCTTGTGATGATGGTTCGAAGGAGTTGAATGGCATTGTGTATAGAGTGATGGTGGGTAGTTTGAATTTTCTCACCACAACCAGACTCGATATTTCATATTTTGTGAGTGTGTTAAGTCAGTTTATGGAAAAACATCGTGAAATCCATTGGAATGCAGCAAAGGTAGTACTCAGGTATCTAAAAGGAACACTTGATTATGGTATTAAATATATTGATGCATCTGATGTTGAGTTGACAAGTTACTTAGATTTTGATTGGGCTGGCAGTCCGGATGATCGAAGATCAACCACTGGATATGAGTTTGGCATTGGATCCAGGGTTGTTTCATGGAGCAGTAAAAAGAAGCCTACTATATCTTTGTCGTCTACTGAAGCAGAATATAAAGCCTTGTGTGCAACAACTTGTGAAGTTGTTTGGTTAAGAAGACTTCTTCAAGATGTTGGAGAAGAACGAAAGGAACCTATGATGATCAAATGTGTTAATCAAAGTTCAATCAATATTGGGAAGAATCCGATTTTTCATTCAAGGGAAAATCATCTTGAAGCTCATTTTCATTTTGTTAGAGAAAAGTTGCAGACAAATGAAATAGCTCTTATGTATTGTAATACTAGTGAAAATGTTGTTGATATTTTCACTAAGCCTCTTGGAAAAATTAATTTTGAACTGTTTAGGGAGTTGTTAGGTGTAGAAGTCAATCCATTCTCCATTAAGGGGGAGACTTGGAAATAATGGAGTAAGTTGTAAGCGCTAGTTACAAGTGTCAGTTCTGAGAGTCAGTTCGTAGTTGAGAGTCTAGTTGTCTTTGCTTTGCATGTAACCGAATTAGTAGAGTCTTTTCCTATTTAAGAATGTAATATGTCTTCATTGAATAATAGAGAAGTGAGCGTAGCCTCACCATGTGTTTGTTTCACATATTTTATCTGAATTATCTATCGCGTTGTGCATCTCAGCTTCATCCTTTTTGTCCGAGTCGATGTTAAGCACTACATTTTGTCTGCACACGAAATGGAATTGTGGCGCAGTATTGTAAAAGCCAGTCACACGCAACACATCCCCAACTCTATAACAATTCAAACCTGCATAAGACAACTCCCAATTAAACATTAAAACCGTATAATACACAAACAAAGATATAATGGAAACTCTTCCGCTCATACGGTACCTGCATACATGGTGATGACAATCTTGTATTCTCGCCCAAGTTTCACGTCAGCAAATTCCACCAACTCCTCTCTCTCTTTCTCGTCGAGTGTTTTTGGTGTCCCTGGTGATTCGAGAGTCACACCAACTTCTTCTTGTTTGCGGTGAACAGGAAGGAACTCAAAATAGGCCATGTTTCAGAGTAAAGTGTATGACACTTCAGAAGGCTTGCATAGAGGCTTCAGATTACGTCCAAAGTAGCATTCAGATGAAGCGTATATGGTGCATACCAGTGGTAGCCCACCACTATAGTAATCCAAAGTAGGAATATATTGAGCCATTGCACCAGTGACGATGAAATCGATATACTTAGTGTTATACCATAGGCGAGTTATAATTCTTTGCCATGACTGGGCTGAACATTTGTCACACACCCACTACGGGGACTAATTTTTTTTTTTGTCTTTTCTTCGAGGGACAGAATCCCTAAATTTATATAGGGCTTAGCGTAGACCATCCCTTCCCTTATCCTCCTCCAAGTGACCACAACCTGGCCTTAGCACAAGTTCCTTTTGCAACTCGTGAGTTGGAGAGTCAAGGCTCTCCACTCCTCTTTTTCAAAATGTCGATACCCGAAATGCGATATGGGTATGGCTCCCTTCTCACTGGGGCCTACTAAAAATAATCGTAGGCTAGGCTAAACACTAGCACTAATCGCATCTCGCGACTTCGCGAGTTGGAGTGTTGAGCCCTCATACTCCTCCTTTGCGAATCCCTGAAACACGATAAGTCAACAATGGGTTGACTCTTTCCCAGGCAACATGTGTCCACCACTTGTCACCCGCTTCCACCTTTCTTTGTGCGCTTGTTGTTACTCCACCTGTAAACCACGTGGTCCTCACCTAATGGATGTGGCAAGTGTTCACACAAGCCCTCGATGCTCGACACTTCGCGACTTCTAAAGTCGAAAAGAAATTCTTTCAACCTTTGAACCCCCGATACGCGATACCACGCAGAGGTTTTGATCCAATGGTTCTCCCATGGCTTGGATCCAATGGTTCTCCCATGGCTTGGATCCAATGACCATGATCACGTCTCAGTTTCATGAATCATGAGTTTGTGCAGTCCTACCCTTGACCACTCTAAGTCGCGAGTTAGCGAAATTCTACCCGACTTCCATGCGTCATGTGCCGATGGATGGTTCTGAATACTTCGGGACTTTCAGGACATTGTCGAGTCCACTCTCCTGCCTATGCAAAGGTTAAGATCGACGGTCAATAGCGCTCCGACAGATCCTTGGATCTATAGTCTCGGATCCCATCGCTACTTGCGAAGGCTAAAAGGGTTGAGGTGTTAACGCCTACGCTCCTCCTCTAGATCCATTGGTCTTGACAAATCTCGGGTATTTCTGAAAGGATTCCGATCATTCGTCTACCAAATGATGGGGTATTCTCTTTCGATAATTGGACTCACTATCATTTCTGAGCTTGAATCACAAAATTCAACCTCTCGGAGCCTTAGAATCCCATGACTCCGAGGCCTTGGAGAGCTACTCTTTCTTACATAAGGTTTCCATACCCGGATCACATGAACCTTCAGATGATTCCTAGGCAATTTTCCCTGATCTTAGTCAAGTCTCTGGGTAAAGGCTCAGTACAGTTCCAAGGTTTATGGGGTAATTCCTGGGGAAGAGTACTCTTGAGGAGCCTTCCCAGAATATTATGAGAATCAAGTAAACAAGACGATTCTCGATGGAGCGAACTCATGCCCCAGACTTAATAATTTGTACAGAAACAAACTATGGCATGTAAGTATACACATGCATCCATTATTTCCAGTCTAAAACACCAAGCAATCATTCCACACATAAATCTTTATGGGCATATAAATATGAGCATGTATTCATGATATTCAATTCAAAATAAAAGGCATAAAACAATTATGAGATCCACCAGGTCTGATGCAACTGTTGAGAGGAGTGCTCGTTTCCACCCAACTGTAGGCTCAGTGACTCCAAACAGATTTACCACTAGCCACCCCCGAGCTAGACCATGATGCTTTGAGATTCAGTCTCCTACTTCCAGCTCAACGAAAGTCAAGGACAAAGGTTAATCTCCTTCTCCTGATACAGAAAAATAATCCAGGACAAAGGTTACTCTCCTTATCCTATGTTCATAACTCCCTCTGTTTCCATAGTTTCTCTAGTTCTCTTCCATGATCCTTGTCGCGCGCTCTCTCTCTCTACCTTTTACCACCCTTCCTCTCTTGCCTTTTTCTCTTCAAGATTGCGTGTGGTGTGAATTTCCCTGTCCGTGGTCAGGTCTGATAGCTTTTACGGATGGGCGGTTCACCCCCATCCCCTCATTAACTCTTGAGGAGCCTCCCCACCTACCAATCTAACGAGAAATCCATTCTAGGGTCAGAGAGTTGCTTTGGTCTTTGAGAAAGTAAAAACCAGTACGGTATTGGCTCAGTGGAAGTTAACACAACCATTTCAGGTCCCTTCCACCACCTCTCATTATCCATCGTGGTCTATTTTAGCAAATCCCCCTCCTAGCAGTCATGCACCACATATTCATAATATAATTTACATTCATCGACCTTTTATACAAAGGTTCGTCAAATCAAACATTCACATCTTTGAGTTTGCCATAGTTCTTGGCCAATATAGTTATTTTTATAGACCGGGGGAAACATAGTGTTACAATTCCCTCCCCCTTAAAGGAACATCGTCTTTGATGTTCTATCTATTAATATGATGTGTATGTACAGAAGTAAACAAAATCGTATATTCCTATTTCATGGCATCTTCCATTTCCCACATAGCCTCATCTGGGACAAAATGTTTCCACTGCACCTTAACCTGTGCAATGGTTCAGTTTCTGAGTGGGGTTTCCTTTTTGTCCAGTATGCATTGAGGTTCTGGAAGGAATTCTCCCTCCAATTCCACCTGGATCACTGACCAGTCAATTATATGATTAGAATTGTGTACATATTTCTTCAATAATGAAACATGGAAAACATTATGTGCTTTTACTATGGGAGGAAGTGCTATCCTATAGGCTACAGGTCCCACTTTATCTATAACTTCAAAGGGTCCACAATACCGAGGTGCCAACTTGGCACAAGCTCCCATCCTCAGGGAACTCTTCCTGGGACTAACTCTGAGATATACATGGTCTCTTGTATTGAATTCTGTTGGAGTTCTCTTTTAGTCAACGTAACTTTTCTGTCTGTTTTGAGCGACCTTTAGATTTTGTTTTATCTGAATCACTTGTTGTCCCATTTCTTTCAACATGTCGGGTCCAATAGTAATTCTGTTTACGGGATTACTCCAACTGACTGGAGTGTTGCACAGCCTACCATAGAGGACTTCGAAAGGACTTGTCTTCAGGGATTCTTGGTAGCCGTTGTTGTAGGCGAATTCCACCAGTGGCAGGTAATCTTCCCACTTTTTGGGTTGATGCATTACATGAATCCTTAGCATGTCTTCTAATATTTGGTTTACTCTTTCCATCTGTCCATTGGTTTGAGGATGATAGGCTATGCTAAACAATAATTTGGTCTCCAGACCAACCATCAAGGATTTCCAAAAGTTGGAAGTAAATTTTGTGTCTCTGTCAGACACGATCTTTTTCTTCAATCCAAGCCAATAGAATTGTTTCTTGGTGGTTGTGATCATCTTCTGGTATCCTGGATGACTAGTATATGGTCTCTTATGTAGTTCATCCATTATGAACCTCTTCAAGTCATCATAATCTGGAATATACAATCTATTTTTGTAAGTTAGCAGACCTTCATCTATCATCTGGTAGCCTTCATACTTTATCCTTATGGGTTCTTGATCTAGGTATGAGGTCACAAACTAGAAGAATGTGTCTGCTTCTTGTGAATTCATGACTCTTTCCTTGATATTTGTCTTGCAGGGGCTCATCGTTGTTAGGTGAAGTGTTTTCATACTTCTGCTAAGGGAATCGACCACCTTATTTTCCTTTCCTTTAATATGTTTGATTTCAAAATCAAACTCGCTAAGGAAGGCCATCCACCTAGCTTGTATGACATTGAGATTTGGTTGGTCAAATAGATATCGCAATCCATAGTGGTCTGTCATAAGTAAAAATTTCCTTCCCAGGAGGTAATGCCTCCACATTTTTAAGGCGTGCACTATGGCGGCCAGTTCTAGATCATGGGTCACATAGTTGACTTCGTGCTCATTCAATTTTTGGGATTCATAGAAGACTACACTTCATCCTTGCATAAGGACTCCTCCGATCCCTTCCTTGCAGGCTTCTGTGCACACGAGGAAGTCAACTTCGTGATCAACGATCTTCAACATGGGTGCGTGGGTCAGTAGATGTTTTGGGGATTGAAATATTTCTTCACATTCTTGTGTCCACGTGAATTTAGCTCCCTTCTTCTAGAGGGCAGTGATTGGACAACCAATCTTGGAGAATATTTTTATAAATCTCCTATAGTATCATGCTAAGCCCATAAAGGATCTGATATCTGAAATTTCCTTTGGGGTAGGCCATTCCATGATAGACCTGATCATGTCAGGGTCTACTGCTACTCCTTCTACATATATGATATGGCCCAAGTAATGTATTTTCTTCTGGAAAAAGTCACACATGCTAAATTTGGCATAGAGATGATGTTTTGTTAGCACTTGAAGCACAAGTCTAAGATGTTCCTCAGGTTCCTCTCTATTCTTGGAGTAAATTAATATATCGTCAATAAAAACTAGTACAAATTTGTCTAGGAATTTGTTGAGCACATTGTTCATCAAGCACATAAAAGTGGCAGGGGCATTGGTTAATCCAAATGGTACTACCACAAACNGTTAATCCAAATGGTACTACCACAAACTCATAGTGACCATATCTCGTCCTGAAGGCAGTTTTGTGGATGTCTTCACCCTTGATTCATACTTGATGGTATCCAGATCTCAATTCAATCTTTGAGAAGATGGAAGCACCTCCCAATTGATCGAATAGATCATCGATCCTAGGTAAGGGGTACTTGTTCTTTATGGTTACCTTATTGAGTTGTCTATAATCTATGCACAGTCGGAGGGTACCATCTTTATTTTTCACAAATAGGACCGGTGCTCCTCATGGAGACACGCTGGGCTGGATATAGCCTTTGTCCATCATTTCTTTTAGTTGTAATTTAAGCTCAACTAGATCAGGTGTGCTCATCTTGTAGGGTGTCCTAGACACTAGCACTGCTCCTGGTGCAAGTTCTATTAAGAAGTCAATGTCTCGTCACGGAGGTAGACTCGGTACCTCTTCCGAAAATACATATATATATTCTCTTAGTGTGGGGTGGTCTTTGAGGCTTGGTTTGTCATCTTCAACTAATTCCAACACCTGTATCGCATATAGTGGACATCCCTTTCTGCAATACTTTCTCATTTGAAGGGCTGGTATGACCTCCTCTACCTTTCTTTTGGTGCCAGTGGCTAACTATACCAACCATGGCTTGTTGTGTTTATGTGGCTATAATTTACACTTATCAACAGCCTTAGGAGCTATATAACTCAAATTTGAACCAGGGTCAATTAGAATAGACACTGGATGGTTGGTGATCATACCTTCCATCTCCACCACTGAAGCTTGGTGGTCAGCTTATTTATTATCCAAGGCTGCATAAATTTGCGGCACACTTCTGACCACGTCATTGATGGTGGTATCTTCTTAAACGTTGTAAATTCTCTGACTGTTCTGTTGTCGATGCGGGTAGTCCCTCAGTAGATGTTCTTCTCCACAACCTCAACATTTCAAGAGTTCTCTTTTTGGGTTATCAATCTTTCGTGGGGTAGATCCAGAAGGTTTATTTCCGCTCTGGGAGGGGAAATTTTGTTGATGTACACTTCGGGTTGGGAAGCTCATCCTTGATTCCTTTTTATAGTTTTTAAATCTTGGGGATTTAAACCCCTTTTTATGGAATCCCAAACGATTCTTCTGCTTCCAACCTTCACGAGGTTATGTCCAATGCCCAAGCTGTTCATAACAATGTCTTTCCTTTCAGATAGTGTCTTCTAGGGTCTTTGGCTCGTCAAACTCAATCCTATTCTGATAGTCCTTAGGTAGTCCACTGATGAATCGTTGCACCTTTGCCTTTTATGCTTTTATATAGGGTGCGTACCTCAGCAACTCGAGGAATCTGCTGACATATTCCTCTATGATGAGTTTCCCCAGCTTGAGTTCATATAATTCTTTAGTCTTTTCGTCGAAATACTTTTCCGACAGATACTTCTTCCTGAAGTGTTTCTCAAATCGTTCCCAAGATAGGTCCTCTTCGTGAATCCCTTTTACATTCTTAAGGTTTCCTTTCCAGAGGAATCATCCGACGCTTGTCCCTTATCTCTAGGGTGGACCTTTCTTGAGGTGCTCTTCCTAGTGTGGCCACTTAAAAGACCATGTTTCCATATCTCAGGTGGACTTCGACTTTTCTTTGTCTGTCGTTGGTCCATGTGACTAGTGTCAGGCCCATGCTGCAATTATCTTTGTATGTCGGATAAAATCTGCAGCAAAACTGCATTAATTTCTGTTTGCTTCTCTTATTCTTTTATGAACCTCTTGTTGTCGGCCTTGCAGCTCTATAGCTCGACCATGAGGCTTCTCACAGTCTCAGTTAGATCTCGAGGGGTCTCTACTGCTTTCCTTTCTTCAGACTCTTCGTCTCTATTGTGGGAGCCATCCCCCACTTCGTGGTGCATCACCATTTTATGCGTCTACAATTCACCATGGTTGATCGTCCACATGTGTGCAGGAAAAACACTTTTTGTTAGTCAATATTTATATTCATTTATAACCAGCGCATAATTCATATTTTTCAAATGCATACACACAATAGGATTTTTCATTCTTAACTTCAACTTTTGATAAAGGGGGTTAAGATAGAGGGTTACTCCTTTTAAGAGTACTTCAAATGGAGTTTCTGCACAACTCGTTCATGAGCCCAAGCAAACCAAGTGTTGTAACCATGCTCTGATACCAATTTGTAACACACCCACTACGGCGACTAAAAATTGTTTTTTGTCTTTTCTTCAAGGGACAAAATCCATGAATTTCTACAGGGCCTAGCGCAGAACATCCCTTCCCTTATCCTCCTCCAAGTGACCACAACCTGGCCTTAGCGCAAGTGCCTTTCGCAACTCATGAGTTGGACAGTCAGGGCTCTCGACTCCTCTTTCTCCAAACGCCGATACTCAAAATGCAATACGGGTATGGCTCCCTCCTCACTAGCGCCTACTATATATAACTGTAGGCTAGGCTAAACACTAGCACTACTAGCATCTCGCGACTTCGCGAGTTGGAGTGTTGAGCCCTCGTACTCCTCCTTTGCAAATCCCCGAAACACGATAAGTCAACAATGGGTTGACTCTTTTCCAGACGACATGTGTCCACCACCTGTCACCTGCTTCCACCTTTCTCTGGGCGCTTGTTGTTACACCACCTGTCAACCACACGGTCCCCACCTAGCAGATGTGCCATGTGCAGTTGAAAAGAAATTCTTTGAACCTTTGAACCCCCGATACGCGATACCACGCGAAGGTTTTGATCCAATGGTTCTCCCGTGGCTTGGATCCAACGAACACAATCACATCGTGATTTCATGAATCGTGAGTTCTTGCAGTCCTACCCTTGACCACTCCAAGTCACGAGTCAACGAAATGCTACCCGACTACCACGCATCCTGTGCCTATGGATGGTTCCGAATACTTCGAGACTTTCAGGACATTCTCGAGTCCACTCTCCTGCCTATGCAAATGTTAAGATCGATGGTCAATAGAGCTCCAACAAATCCTTGGATCTACGGTCCTGGATCCCATTGCTACTTGCGAAGGCTGAAAGGGTTGAGGTGTTAATGCCTTCACTCCTCCTCTAGATCCATCAATCTTGACAGATCTGGGGTATTTCTGAAAGGATTCCAACCATTCGTCTACTAAACAATGGGGTATTCTCTTTCGATAATTGGACTCACAATCCTTTCTTAGCTTAAATAAAAAAATTCAACCTCTCGGAGCTTCAAACTCCCACGACTCCGAGACCTTAGAGAGCTACTCTTTCTTGCATAAGGTTTCCAGACCCGGATCGCATGAACTTTCAGACGGTTACTGGGAAATTGTCCCTGATCTTAGTCGAGTCTCTGGGTAAAGGTTCGGTACGGTTCCAAGGTTTATGGGGTAATTCTTGGGGAAGAGTACTCTCGAGGAGCCTTCCCAGAATATTATGAGAATCAAGCAAACAAGACGATTCTTGGTGGAGTGAACTCATGCCCCAGACTTAATCATTTGTACAGAAACCAACTATGGCATGTAAGTATACACATGCATTCATTATTTCCAGTCTAAAACACCAGGCAATCATTCCACACAGAAATCATTATGGGCATATAAACATGAGCATGTATTCACAATATTCAATTCAAAATACAAGGCATAAAACACTTATCAGATCCACCAGGCATGATGAAACTACTGAGAGGGGTGCTCGTTTCCACCCAACCGTAGGCTCAGTGACTCCAAATGGATTTACCACTAGCCACCCGTGAGCTAGACCACAATGCTTTGAGATTCAGTCTCCTACTTCCATCTCAACGGAAGTCAAGGACGAAGGTTACTCTCCTCCTCCTGATATAGAAAAATAATCCAGGACGAAGGTTACTCTCCTTCTCCTATGTTCAGAACTCTCTATGTTCCATAGTTTCTCCAGTTCTCTTATGTGATCACTGTCGCGCGTGTTCTCTCTCTACCCTTTACCACACTTCCTCTCTTGCCTTTTTCTCTGCAAGATTGTGTGTGGCGCGAATTTCCCTATCCATGGTCAGGTCTAAGAGATTTTACAGATGGTTGGTTCACCCCCATCCCCTCATTAACTCTTGAGGAGCCTCCTCACCTACCAATCTGACGGGAAATCCATTCCAGGGTCAGAGAGTTGCTTTGGTCTTTGAGCAAGTAAAAACCAGTACATTACTGGCTCGATGGAAGTTAACGCAACCATTTCAGGTCCCTTCCACCACCTCTCATTAGCCATCGTGGTCTCTTTTAGAACATCCCCCTCCCAATAGTCATGCAACACATATTCATAACATAATTTACATTCATCGACCTTTTATACAAAGGTGCGTAAAATCAAACATTCACATCTTTGAGTTTGCCATAGTTCTTGGCCAATATAGTTATTTTTACAGACTGGGGGAAACAGGGTGTTACAACATTGTCCTTTAACCAAATTATCCAACTCTGGATTCGGGTGCAGAAGCTCCCCGACACCCTCTCTCACTAATGGATCTGTCACCTCTCTTTTGAGAATGTTGGTTCTTATGTCGAGGATAAATTGTGTCCAGTGCTCTTCCAGGAAGCATATAGCTCTTATGAACCCAGAAGTGAAGACAACTCCCATCCTCAAGACCTCATTATGTTGGAGTAGACTGCATAGCAGTTGAGAGTACATGCTTTGGTAGGCATCTGGGCAGAGGACCATCTGGTTAGGACTGGTATAAACATTGTAAGGATCGTAAGGCCTCTCTTTTGTAATAGCTTGTCAAGATGGGACGTGCGGGCAACCCTTCGGGAGTCTCCACCTCCGATTTTATGAAGAAGAAATACATTCCCTTTCCCTTGTCAAGTCCTTGCATATATCTTCATCTCCAACAGTTAAAACTATTCAATCAACAATCGATGGGAGGATTACTACAAGTACTTGAAAGACACAGTGATGAAGTTCAGTATGAGGATTGGGAGGTAGTTAAGAAAAGGACTTACTGATTCATAATGGGCATGAGAAGACTATACAGAAGAGCTTTCCTCTCTAATTCCTCTTGGATGGTGGGCATC
Organism: Picea sitchensis; assembly: GCA_010110895.2. NCBI lineage: Eukaryota > Viridiplantae > Streptophyta > Pinopsida > Pinales > Pinaceae > Picea > Picea sitchensis. The sequence continues at coordinate 37,138 of SNQJ01S0048771.1, forward strand.
AGCTTCCGTTCACCAGCTGAGGTTCCCAAGCTGTGCAAAATGTGCCACACAATTTCGTCAAGGAGGTCTCAATATGTTCACACAACCCCATTGACTCATCCAAAATGAAATGGAGAGCACATTGCAACTTCTTTGGTGTCGAAGATAAGTTCCCAATACAACACGTAGTGACCAGGTATTGGTGTTGTGTCGGAACAGCTTGTATAATCGACCAATTAGGTGTGGAATGGCACCAGATGCTTAGCAGAATTCTCTACCACGCTATGCAACTTTGTTTCATCCATTTTGTTCGAGTCGATGTTGAGAACAACATTTTTTCTACACACAAAATGGAATTCTGGTGCAACGTTGTAAAAGTCAGTCAGACGCAACACATCCCTAAGTCTATAACGATTCAAACCTGCATAAGACAACTCCCAATTAAACATTGAGACCGTATAATACATAAACAAATATATAATGGAAACTCTTCCGCTCATACAGTACCTGCATACATGGTGACGACAAGCTCGTATTCTCGCCCAAGTTTCACGTCAACAATTTCCACCAACTCCTCTCGCTCTTTCTCGTCTGATAAATTGTGAAGCAAAAGAGAAGTGCAGAGAGAAGAGAATAGAACAATATATTGAAATGTATGAAGAAGTACAGAAGAAGTACAGAACCTAGAACTCAGTTACAATGTAAGATGGTTGAGCTATATATGCTCAAGCAAGACAAAAATAGAAAGTACAACTGTCCAGTACAGCTGGCAGTGTACGGTCATACTGTTGAGGGTACAATATATTTAACACTCCCTCTTAGACTCAACAGTTAC
>SNQJ01S0048771.1:37961-81515 GCA_010110895.2 Picea sitchensis
GTTCGCCACGTGTCCAAGAGAGATGAGCGGCTAAGATCTGATCGCGATTTCGCGAGTTGCGATGTCAAGTTTCTTTGACAGCTTGAAACCCTGAATGTCGATATGCCGACGACGCGTTGATCTACTGCCACCTGTCCTCTGAGATGGACGGCTTACAAGTCTTCTCGGGATTTCGCGATATCACGTATCGGAGTTTTTAGAGAGCAGTTTCATTTTCTCGTCCAACTCCGGATTCTTGATTTTGCGATGGAATAGGATCTCGCCACATGTCTCTTGATGGACGGTCAAGATGACGTCAAGACTTCAAAAGTCAAAAATTCTCCTGTGCGCTCCAGACGACTAACTGTCGTGCACCTTCTTGCTGATCTAACGGCTATTGGGCCTTCGCGCAAGATCTTGACGGCTGGAATGACTTCGCCTTTTACGCGCTCTCTGTGTCCCTTCTGAACTGGTTTACCGCTCTGGATCTGTTCACAGAACGAATCTTATGGTCGTAATGGCTGTTCCTTGCGTGTTTGACGTGATCTTTGCCGAATTTTACGGAATCTCTCTTGAGGAAGAAAAGATTTGTGAATCTTTCAAAGATTTGAAAGAATTTCACGACTTCTTCGTTATCTGCTACAATATTTGACAGATTTGAGTGATTTTCCGTAAAGCTTTAAACGATTCTGCCTTCTGCATGAATCTTTAACAATTTTGAATGTTTTCTTCGAGTTCTTTAAGCAAACTTCCATTCTGCAACTCTTCTTCATCAATCTTTGACGATTCTTGAAAAATTGTGCAGGTTTCTTTAAAGTTTCCTCTTCTGCGTTCTCTTTGTCCAGGATCTTTCGAGCATTGTATGCTCTGCAACCTCCGCAAGCTTCTTACGACGATCTTTTGAGAGTATTGTAGACAACTCTCCAAGCCTTGTGAAAAGTCTGTGTCACGTGCTCTCAAGATCCGTGAAGCTCTGTACTGTGAGGATCGTGTTGCTCTCCGAATTGTGTGAAGAGACTTACTGTTGAAGCTCTGATACCATGATAAATTGTGAAGCAAAAGAGAAGTGCAGAGAGAAGAGAATAGAACAGTATATTGAAATGTATGAAGAAGTACAGAACCTAGAACTCAGTTACAATGTAAGATGGTTGAGCTATATATTCTCAAGAAAGACAAAAATAGAAAGTACAACTATCCAGTACAGCTGGCAGTGTACAGTCATACTGTTGAGGGTACAATATATTTAACATCGTCAAGTGTTTTTGGTGTCCCTGGCGATTTGAGAGTCACACCAGCTTCTTCTTGTTTGCGGTGAACGGAAAGGAACTCAAAATAGGCCATGTTTGGGAGTAAAGTGTATGACACTTCAAAAATCTTGTAGAGAGGCTTCAGATTAAGTCCAAAGTAGCATTCATATGAAGCGTACATGGTGCATACCAGTGCTAGCCTGCCACTATAGTAATCCAACATAGGAATATATTGATCCATTGCACCAGTGACAATGACATCGATATAGTTAGTGTTAGACCAGAGGCGAGTTATAATTCCTTGCCACGACTGGGCTGAACATTGCCTTTCAACCAAATCAACCAACTCTGGATTTGGGTATAGAAGCTCTCCGACGGCCTCTCTCACGAATGGATCTGTCACCTCTCTTTTGAGAATGTCGGTTCTTATGTCCAGGAAAAATTGTGTCAAGTGCTCTTCCAGGAAGCGTATAGCTCTGATGAACCCATAAGTGAAGACGACTCCCATCCTCAGGACCTCATTATGTTGGAGTAGACCACATAGTACTTGTAGGCATCCAGACGGAGGACCGTCTGGTTAGGACTGGTGTAAACGTTGTAGGGATCGTAAGTCCTCTCCCTGAAGTGGGTCTTTTATAATAGCTCATCAAGACGGGACATGCCGGAAACCCTCCAGGAGTGTTTTCCTCTGATTTTATGAAGAAGAAATACATTCCCTTTCCATTGTCAAGTCCTTGCATATATCTGGATCTCCAATAGTTAAAACTATTCAATCAACAATCGACGAAAGGATTACTACAAGTACTTGAAAGACACAACGATGAAGTTTAATATGAGGATTGGGTGGTATTTAAGAAAAGAAAGACTTATTGATTCATGATGGGCATGAGAAGACTATACAGAAGAGCTTTCCTCTCCAATTCCTCCTGGATGGTGGGCATTCCGTTCTGTTGGAGGTATTAATTTCTACTTACCAACAACCAACAAACTTTGAGAGAGTTCCACCGCACATCCACTGGACGCTTCCAGATATTTCCTCCGAGAATTCTCTCGATGCTCTATAGTCTTCCAAAGACTCTATAAATAAAGAGTAAATGTAATCATGTTGATCAGACTGAGCAATACAATTTTTGTTTGTTCTTTTGTGTTATATTTCTATTTCTACCCCTTCATTTTGGTATCAGAGCTTGGATCTGCACCTCACTCCCTCGTGGGAGGGCCCGGGATCCTGAGAGGAGTTGCCCACAACGCTCAGTGGTGCAGATATGAGTGGGGGAGCATTTCTGTGGGCATAGAAGCCGCCAAGAGAGTCAGTGTTGATAGTTTCCCCGCGGAAGAATTAGCCCACTAGAAGTGTGTGGGGTCAATGCAATCAGTTGCATAGTTCTTGAAGGAGGGAAAGTGGACATGGTTGCATTCTACGAACAAGTGAAGGATACCATTGCACTCAATATCACCCGCAACACACAGCTCTATGACAAAATGAGGACCATAAGGTCCAGATTCTGGAGCATACACTCCAAGCTCAAGGAGGGAAACATTCCCGAGCACCCGAACGAAATGTCCGCCAGACCCAATTCCTCGCCTTCACAGAAGAAGAATAATGGAGTGGAGGCCAAGCGGAGCATGAGAAACTGGGGTAAGGATCAGCTGACCCCTACGGCGGCCAAAAGTTCTAAGCCTTCTACGGGCAGTGAAAAAAAAAATCTCAGAACAATGTGGAGGAACTCGTGGGGCAAATGTATAAAAAGGGGATTTCAATTCTCCACCAGAAGCACAACGACAATGACACTCGCGGATCGAAATCCAAGAAGAAGAATAAAGTGGGAAAATCCATCGTTCAGATGATATACCCCAAAATTGGTCCGCTGAAGATGAGATAAGCTTCGTCAATACACTTCTCGCCTGTGTAGGAGAAGGAGGGCCGAGCCGCTGAGACCGTGCAGAGGAGAAGCAGACCCTACGCGACAGAGCCGAAGGTGAGCATATATCTACAAGGGGCAACTCGATATTCATTGTTGGAACAGAACTATGGCTGTTTTGTAGGCCTGTCACAAGGAGAGTCGACCCCTTTTCAAAAAAAAGGAGCAGGATATTTGGAGGCAGAGACAACCAAGGCATATGCACGGGTTAGTGAACTGGAGAGATAGGTGGAAAAGCTTGAAGAGGTGCATATAAACACATGTAAGAGAATGGTATGATTGTGTCAATGTCCAAGATAATCAAGGTAATGATTGTAGTATCCTCTTACTCTAAAAACTTTTGTAAGTGTTGTTTCAAATGGTGACTAAAAGAGCACACAAAGGTTTTCGTCACATTTATAAAGATGGTCATACTAGTGTATGTAAAGAAACCTCCTTTCGATTTGTAAAAGGGTCAATGAGTATATAGAAAAGTGCTTGGAACGGTCATGTGGAGAAACCTCCTTTCTATTTGTAAAAGGGTCAATGAGTATATAGAAAAGTGCTTGGAATGGTCATGTGGGTCTTAGAGAAAATTGAGTTAAGTTGTAAAAGGTCAAGAGGTTACAATCAAGTTAAAGGTCAAGGTCAAGTGAATGAGTCTAAAATATTTGTGAAAAGGAGTCTTGAAATTGTAATGTAAAGTCATTAAGAAAAGTCAAAATGAGTGTTAGTTATACTTAAAGTTAAAGTGAGAGTAAAGTTGAATCCAAATCAAATGTTAAGTGAGGTAAAATAATGACAAAAGGTGTGTAAATTAAGTTTGCCAATCCATTGTCATAGACTGTCTTGTTGGATCTTGATCAACTCCAAAAGGAAACATATCCATAAAGTATATTGAAAGGAAAAACAATATGCGGTGTAAAACAATAAAAGACAGACTCATGATGCAAAAGACAAAGGGCGATAGAAGAAAAAAAAATGGATGATGAAAGACAAGGAAGAAAGACTCTCGTTGGAAGAGGTAAATAACAAAGAACACTACAAATGAAGTTATGTAATGCTTAATGATGAGATGAAAATGGACATATGTAATGGGCTTGTAATTTGTTGGGCATTTAGTAAAGAATGTGGAATTTTTGTACCTGAAATGAAATGATGCATATATGTTGTAAAGGGGTGCATGATCGGTAGTACCCGACACCCTAGAGTGTTTTGAGTTGTAAATCTTAGCCATAGGCATAGGCAAGCTATATTCCCCAAGAGGTTTTTGGTTCAAAGAAGTAAAGCTTAGCCATAGGCATAGGCAAGATATCTTCCCCAAGAGGTTGTTGGTCCAAAGTTGCAAATCTTAGCCATAGGCAAGGCAAGCTATATTCCCCATGTGTTTAGTAAGCCCTGTTGAGTCAGGCCTACATGGATTAGAGTGATCATGTAGCATGTATCCCTCTTAGGCATAAAGAGTGGATGTGGCATCAAGCTGTGGAATTAACCACTAGGTTGGTACGAGGGTGGTAGGTGTACTCGTATCTCAGTTTGATGGTGATCGAAGAAGTTAGATCTTTGATTAAGGGGAGGGATGAGAGATCAAGTAATCTCAGAGTGTGAATTGGGACCAAGTTATGACTAAAGGAGTATTGATGAACCATGTACATGAAAAGGATACCTAGAGAACTGGCGAGTACAATGGATGGTACCCATGTATCTCGGTAGATGGATATCTTTTTATATGGACATCAATGATCAGTTGTTTGCAGGTGCAAAAGGAAGATCCAAAAGTTTGAGAATTAATCAATGTAGGTACAAAGAAGAAGAAAAAATGTTTGAGGATGAAACTCAAGTGAGTGCGTGTTGTGTAAATCAAATTCCCTAGCATGCAAGGTTTGTGGTCAGCCAAAACCACTAGTAAGCAAAGTTTATGGTCAACTAGAAACCACTAGGTGTGATGGTTCTTGAGCATTGTTATTGTTAGGGATAAGCCGCAAAATACCAAGGTGATTTATGATGAGGGGAAGCTAGTAAAAAGTAGCACATTGAAGGAAGCCCAACCATATGAAGATAGAAACTGAAGATGATGACATGACTCAGATAAAGACCTAACCAAGACATGTATTTGTTAAGGATGAGACATTGCAGATCAAAGGAACAACTTGCAAAGGCTATGAGCACAAGACCAATTTGAGAATTTGAGAGAAGCACTGGGAATTATAAATATTGATGTAAGATGTAATTGGTAGTAGAAATTAGGCGGGAGTGTTGGAGGTATTAATTTCTGCCTACCAACAACCAACAAACTTCGAGAGAGTTCCACCAACATCCACTGGACGCTTCCAGATATTTCCTCCGAGAATACTCTCGTTGCTCTAGAGTCTTCCAAAGACTCTATAAATACAGAGTAAATGTAATCGTGTTGATCAAAATGAACAATACAATTTATGTTTGTTCTTTTGTGTTATTTTTCTGTTTCTACCCCTTCACGTTCACCAATCGAGGTTCCCGAGCTGTGCAAAATGTATGACACAATTTCGTCACGCAGGTCTCAACATGTTCACGCAACCCATTGGTAATGAAAAACATAAATTAATTTGTCATCATAATCAACGATCAATAACCTGCCACGCTTTACGTTATGATGCAAATCAAGAATGGAATGATTTAACGCTTTTTGAACCGAACAGTAATTATTTTCTTCCTCGTGAATACAAAGTAGAATTATTAGTACCTAGTGAGGAATTCATAAACTAGGTGAGTAGAAAGGATGGGAGAAGTGTCTCCACCAACAATATGATGTATATCAGGATGGAGAGCGTCATAAGTTATCACTGGAAGACACTCTTTGAAAGTGGCTCTGTCAGTTCATCCATTCAAGTCGTATTTCTTGAGGTATTCAGTGTCCGCATTTCTCGATAAGATCGAGGAGGAGACATGAATTTGCACATCATTTGAATTTGTGGTGACGCTCTCGATGAAATCCAAAGCTCTCTTATCTCGATCACTCACCTCGTTTCCCATAGCAGAACTCATCTGAGCTTCTGGCAGAGCATAGTCGTAGTAGAATAATCAAGAACAGTATCACCAATGACTAGGTACTGGTGATCTGTTTGGGGGGAGATCTACTCTTAATCTTACTCTTCTCGACAACGAGCACATCTAAGTACTAGGTACTAGTGATCTATACGGGGAGAGCCCACTACTAGAACAAGAACATGTAAGTAGAGGGTATAAGAGCATAGATGTGTGTCGTCTCTTAAATATATGTCTACAAAAGATGAGGTAGCTCTCTATAGGAAAATCATACCTTAAGCAAACTCGACATAGGGTTAGTTTTCTTCTAGAGATCTATTGGCGATTGATTTCTACTGTTAGCTTGCACACCCCAGAGTGGATTTTATAGAGAAACATTGGAGTTAGCTCGAATTGAGTGAAAGCCCAGTCAACTATGGAAAAGTCGAGTAGGATGCTAAGTTGCAGGAAGAAACAGGTGTCTCCTTGTTCCTTCCATTCCTGGAGGTGGCTGCTTCGACAAAGAATTCCAATTCAATTGCTTAAAGAAACAAGGAAAAACACTAGGCCCCAACAATCGGGCTCTTGTGTTCCTTGTCGGGGATGTTTGGTGGAAACTTGAGTGACAATAAAACTAATAGAAATTGGGATAAGAGGGAAGCCAGGACTGAGGAGAGTATTGATGTGGAAGAAAACCCAGTGGTCGCTTCACTCAGGTAAATGGATTGGGTGGGAGAAACTTCCATCCGTCTCTCCTTGACCAATCAATTGCATCCTGCATCTGAAATGTGTTGAAATGGTGACAACAAATCCCCATGGGATGTGGATCAAGATCCTACTATTCATCTTTTAGTTGAGATAAGGCAACCTAAGTTAGAATGTATAATTAAAGAATTAGTTTCATTGTAACCGTGGGAGAAATTGTTTAAATATGTGTGTCTGAGAGACAAATATTGAGCCATGGGCTTCAATCCCTCTCCAGGCTGTTGGTTGTAATCTCCATGATATGAATAATAAGACATTTGATGCCTATTCTTTGTGGATGTAGCCCAATGTTTGGGTGAACCACGTGAAATCCCTGTGTCTATTTCTTAAGTGTGTGATTGTTAATTATCATTGAGAATTGTGTTTTCCTTATTGAGAATTCTAACAAGTGGTATTAGAGCTAAGGAGGTTGCTAACTAGAAGAGTCGTTGACTAGAAGAGGCTGCGTTTGAGATCTCTGTGCTGGAGAGGCTGTGTTTTGTTGTGTTCGAGGGTTTCTTGAAGGGAGCATTGTGTTTTGCATCAGCGCTGGGGTCCTTCACGGAGGGAGCATCGTTCATCAGCGAAAGCATCAACGTTGGATGTGTTGGAGAAGAGGAGGGTCGAGTTAACAAAACAGTACCCCCCAACTTCACGTGGATGATCAACAAGTTTCTTTTAATTAAAGTTTAAGCACAGATTACTTTTTTAAAAGGATGCCATTCGCATGTTTTTTAATTAAAAAGTTTCAAGTCACATGGGTGCTTATGTTAAAGGTTTATTATATTTGGTTTTAAATATAATATTGTTAGCGTCAGAAGTCACTCCTGGATTGCTTGCAGGAGAAGAGCCCGACGCCCATCAGTTTTATGTCATGATTTTTTTAATGGGGTGATCAAATGGATAAAGACTCTAGAATATAAAACCTTAACTCAGGAAACTGGGCCTGGTATGTATGAAGCAAGGGAGGTATTGATCCAACTTCTGTCAGTGAATGGATTAAAGGGTGGTAGATAGAAGACTTGTGAGAAGGGTGAGCAAGACTGTCTCGGGATACAGGCCTTCGGAAGCTTGAGGAAGAAAAACTCAGAGGCCAAGATCCTCTTGGTCCAGAGCTTCAAGGAGCTGAGGGGTGACTCGAGTGAATCCTTCAATTCCAAGTCGTTTAGCGCTGAGAAAATCACAGGAACCGATTAGAAACAACACAACTATTACATTGATCCAACCTACATCATCCTATAACAGCTGCGACTCAATTGGATCCTCCAATTCTGAGTTGTTCTAACACAGTATACAAAAAGATGGAAAATAAATTGGCATCCATAAAGTAAGAAATCTCAAATGCCTTCTATATTAACCAGAGCGACCAACGCTTCATCAAAACTTTACAATTAGGAGCCTCGCTCTACCATCGATACCTTACAAAATACAAAGACTGAGTCTATATACTCAGGAAAAATCACCTCACAGAGGCGTGTCCAGTCACCCAAAGCTTGGTGTCCCTTCAGTCAAACTCGTACTGATATCTTTCTTTAAGCGCCATCTTAACTACGCATGGCTCCTGCAAGGAGGGTAGCTGAGCCATTAAGTGTTGGGCTAGTGTGTGCAGACTTCTCTATCTAGTCGAGGACTTCGGCATGGTTTATTTTGAAAAAATTGATACACATGACCTCTTCGAGAAGACCGATTTCCAAGCCCTCCATTCCCACACTTAATGAATGAAAGGAGGTTTCAACCACCAGCTCTTATTGTCATTTAATCCAGGCGAGAAACAGTATTGAGATCGGATCCGATGGCGCCTAGAGATCGCGATGATCCCCTCTGTAACCGAACTAGGTGCCTTTGGCCTTCTTTACACAACTCCTTTCTCTCCCCAAGTGACCACGGGTTGTGACCATGTGCCTATTCCCAAGGCGCTTTCGGAGTTCGCGAATGGGAAGGAGCTAATCCTTGCATTTAGAAATCGCGATGAGCGAAACACCGAGACGACTCAATCTGGTGCCATGCGTCCCTCTGAGATCTGATGGTCCTGAAACTGACTCGGTGATATTGTGGGCCCGAGTCATGGACACTCGTTTTCATGATACCATTATCGGGAAAATGATAGAGTTGCTCCTTGTGGCTTGAGATTAAGTGATGAATGACGAGATGGCTCGGTCCGGGCATAGAAGTGTCCCCACTTTGGATGAATGAGAATGCTCCGGTGATATTGCATCGCGACTTTGAAGCTTCCGGCACTCGGGGAGTTCGGGGTTTGAAATGTTGACGACATAAAACCTTCACCTTTGAACTTCGCATTTGCCAAAAGGCGTCACGACTAGATCTGTATACTAGCGTCAACTGGATGGGTGGTTGTTATTCTTTCCTGCATACAATATGGGTACGATCTATTTGCGCTATTCTCTGTGCAACTCTTCTATCCGCGATTTTCTGCCAGCCGTCGATCCTCTCCTATGGATGAATCTAGACCATCGTCAATATAATTTAAACGCTTACTAGCTTGGAAGCTTGAAATGAGATTTTTTGTGTTGCACTCGAGCGCTTCTCCTGCAACTTGTGGACTTGAATACTCTTGTGGGACAAATAAATGTTATAACATTAGGCTCCATGGGGATAGAAATTAGATCCTGTGATGCTCTAAGGACTCATTGCGGTTTGATTACTTGTTGGGCTGGAGTCATTTATTAAGCGAAAAATAAAACAACAAAATAAAGATACATGCTCAAAGGAGCTTATTTATATACAATCCTAAACTAATAAAACACTTTACATGGGGTTAAGTGAAAGAAAATTTCCACCATAGCCATTCAGCGGCTTCTGGATAGAAGCTCCTTCCTTACAATCACGATCATCGTGGATGGTGTAGTGGCAATGAGAATGGTTACACTCTTGCTTCAACTCCCTCATACGGTAGGTTGAGATGAAATAAAGGCTGACTCCAAGGCATGGGAAATGCCACTCAATATTACTGGCAGCGAGGTCCTTATAATGATTGGCCCAGTGCGGAAACTTGGCAGCAAGCGACCTCTTCGCTACAGGTTGTTCACATGCATTGATATCTCTGATAAACGGTGGTGGAATAAGCGGAAGTGAAACTCACGGTCGGGTGGTGGCTTCTCAGCGGTAGTTCACGAACAAAGGCGGACTTCTCCTGGTTCTTTCTCTTGCCCTCGGTCAGTTCATAATTGTCATAAAACAAAGACACGTGGAAATCTCTGCTTCTCTTAAGTCCTGCATTTCCATTTCGAACGGTCGCAACTATCATAAAAGGTTAGTGGATTACGGTCGGTAAAAAGGTGATGTGGGTTTCTGCGGCTCCTCTTCCGGATAATCATCAAAGTCGGGGGGAAATAGAGCTTCTCCAACTTGCAGAAATAGAAATATCCCCCGTTCCTCCATTTCGACCCCAAATGTAAAGTACATCGAGAATGTCGTGAAGGGAAGAACGATACTCTTCACAACTACCTCTTCATCATTTTGATGCGAGGGCGGCAAACTCATGCGGTGAGATCTTAATTCGTTTACAAAATCTTCAATAATATCCTCGAAAGATTCATCTAGAACATCTGCCTGGAGACTGGAAAATCCTGCAGGTCTTGATTTCCAACCTTTCTAATTGATGAAGAGATACTTCATTCCCTCGGCTTCCTTCGGGGTGTCTTCTTCCTCCACAGGATCTTCATCACTTCCATAACACTCCTGCGATCTGGAGACGAATGGGAGGAGAAAGGAATGATTTATGATCCAAGTCATCAGGATCATCCTCACAACCTATGTCAAAAATAGCTTCATTATGTACAGATTTGTGGTATCCCTCACCAAAGTTATGACAAATTAACTTGAAGGGATAAAACTCCTGACAATAAGAAGATGAAATGCATGAAACTCGAGAGTGAAGAAATCTTTGGGGTAAAGAATGATACCATTTACGCATCCCCTTCGCGAGAACATGAACATCTTTAGTAATACATCCTCATGATGCATCTCCCACTAATGCAAGAGTTCATGAAACTCCAGCGAGGTGATGAGTAGGGTTGTCCTCTTCACATTTTCCAAATATGGGCAAATAATCACCCATTCGATGAGAGGGACAACATTAGGAAAACCAGGGGAATAGCGAAAAATTAAAAGAACAAACATGCGAGGCAAAGAGTTTTCTCCATATCGAACCGATTGGAGTCGTAATCGATCCTTGAATCATAAGGTCTCAAGGTGAAATATGCGAGCTTCAAATAATGCGGTCCTTGTTCACCATCAAAGGCAGAATCCTAACGTTGTTATTACCCTAGGAAGCTTCTCAGAATGAGAAAGAAGCTGTTGAAACCCTCTCGAGAAAGCTCCCTAGGGTCATCTTTCAGTTGTGCTAACAATAGCCATATTTGAAATTGATGTGGAACAGGTCACCGGTGGAGTCGCCCGGCGGGTGCAGTAGAAATAGAGAGCTCGATTAATGCGATGCACCTTGAATCAGGCTCAATCAACTCGGATACGCCGGGGAAAATAATTAGAGGGCTCTGATGTCTGATGCACCTTCAGAATCAGAGGCTCAATGTCGTTCTGCCCAGGGAAAATATTCAACTTCGTCCCCGGCAATGGCGCCAGAAATGTTAGCGTCAGAAGTCACTCTTGGATTGCTTGTAGGATCAAATCCCGACGCCCATCAGTTTTATGTCACGATTTGTTTAATGGGGTGATCAAATGGATAAAGACTCTAGAAGATAAAACCTTAACTCAGGAAACCGGACCTGGTATGTATGCAGCAAGGGAGGTCTTGATCCAACTTCTGTCAGTGAATGGATTAAAGGGTGGTAGATAGAAAACTTGTGAGAAGGGTGAGAAAGACTGCCTTGGGCTACAGGCCTTCGGAAGCTTGAGGAATAAAAACTCAGAGGCCAAGATCCTCTTGGTCCAGAGCTTCAAGGAGTTGAGGGGTGACTCGACTGAATCCTTCAATTCCAAGTCGTTCAGCGCTGAGAAAATCACAGGAACCGATTAGAAACAACGCAATTGTTACAGTGATCCAACCTACATCATCCTATAACAGCTCCGACTCGACTGGATCCTCCAATTTTGAGTTTTTCTAACACAGTATACAAAAAGATGGAAAAGAAACTGACATCCATAAAGTAAGAAATCTCAAATGCCTTATATATTAACTAGAGCTACCAGCGCTTCATCAAAACTTTACAATTGGGAGCCTCATTCTACCATCGATACCTTACAAAATACAAATGCTGAGTCTATATACTCAGGAAAAATCACCTCACAGAGGTGTGTCCAGTGACCCAAATCTTGGTGTCCCTTTAAGCGCCATCTTAACTACGCATGGCTCCTGCAAGAAGGGTAGCTGAGCCATTAAGTGCTGGGCTAGCGTGCGCAGACTTCTCTGTCTAGTCGAGGACTTCATCATGGTTTCTTTTGAAAAAATCAATACACAGGACCTCTTCGAGCAAACCGCTTGCCAGACCCTCCATTCCCACACTTAATGAATGAAAGGAGGTTTCAACCACCAGCTCTTGCTGTCATTTACTCCAGGCGAGAAACAGTATTGAGATCGGATCCGATGGCGCCTGGAGGTCACGACGATCCCCTCTGTAACCGAACTAGGCACCTTTGGCCTTCTTTACACAGCTCCTTTCTCTCCCCAAGTGACCACGGGATGTGACCATGTGCCTATTCCCAAGGCGCTTTCGACGTTCACGAATGGGAAGGAGATAATCCCTGCATTTAGAAATCGATATGAGCGAAATGTCGAGACGGCTCAATCTGGTGCCACGCGTCCCTCTGAGATCTGACAGTCTTGAAACTCACTCGGTGATATTGTGGGCCCGAGTCATGGACGCTTTCGACGCCTCGCACATTGGGAAAATGACGGAGCTTCTCCTTGCGGCTTGGGGTCGCGATGGATGAAATGCCGAGATGGCTCAATCGGGCCGCCAAGTGTCCCCTTTGGATGAACGGCTGAGAATGCTCCGTGATATTGTGGGCCTGACTTTCGGCACTTTCGGGGTTCGGGGTTTCGAAATGTTCGACGACATAAAACCTTCACCCTTTGAACTCACGACTGTCGAAAAGCCGATGCCACTGGATATCGCACCACGCGTCCTTTGGATGGACGGCTGCTATTATTCCCTTCATACAATATGGGTGCGATCTATTTGCACTAATTTTGGCGCAACTCTGTTATCCGTGATTTTTCACTGGCCGTCGATCCGCTCCTATGGATGAATCTGGACCGTTGTCAATATAATTTCGCTCGCTTACCCGCCTGGAAGCTTGAAACGAGATTTTATGTGCTGCGCTCGAGAGCTTCTCCTGTGACTTGTGGACTTGAATAATCTTGTGCCCCGGACAAGAAATTTTATGAACAAATATGAAAAAGGGTGGACGAATAAGTTGTGGTGAATTTTATTCACAAATGTTTTTTTAAAAGTAAATTTTTAATTTCTTTTAATAAAAAAGGAGGATGTATGTATTTTTTAAAAACTACATAAGATTATTTCTCCACATACTTTTTTGAAAGGGCCTTTGTTATTACAAGCAACGGTGGTGGTTGATGCAGAGTACCAATTTTCAGGTGGAGGTGTCGCAGGGGTTATTTCGCCTCTGGTGAACAATGCTAAGCAAGGTGATAATTGAGCACAGATGAGCCGATCTGTTGAAGGGAAACATAGTGGAGATCTTTGTGTAGATATTCCAGATCTGTTTTTGGGTGGGAGATTTGTGTGCTGCTTAGTGAAGGTGCTCAACAAATGACAGATCTATTTTTGACAGCTATGTGGTCAAACAACCATAGACAGAAGTGTTGGTAAATGACAGCAATCACAATAAAGGTAATGGCAAAGTTACCATGTGAACATTTTATTTTGGAGTTGTATTTTTTGGTTATATGTAATTGGGCGTATTGTTGTAAGACATGGTTAGGCATGCGTACCCTTGGTTCGTTTAAGTCACCTATGAAAGTATAGATTTAGGTAGACTAAATAAGGGTGGGGGGGCATGAGTCATGAATTAAAACCTTGTATATAGGTCTACATTTGTGGGTTTCGGGTCCATGATTATTGGTTTCCCGTGGTATGGTGTCCATAGAATTACATGTTATGGGGCTCAGTGAAACTCCATTGTAAAGTGGCTTGGAGGTGAGCAGTGAAAATCTCATTTGGCAATCTTGGTCAGATTTGGTCAAGGTTTCAAATACTTTGTTCGAGGTGGAGCACTAAAGGTGCCCTGGTTAAAAAGTTGGGTCAATAGAAAGGCTGATGTGTTTATGTGTTAATAGGTTAAATCAAGGGTTTGAGAACACATGATGGAGGCAGGTTCATATTCCTTTGAATTTTGGAAATTATTGTAGGATAATTGGGGTCGAATGACATCTTTAGTAATGCCAAGTTGCAGCATGAGTTGTGGTCAGAAGCAGTTAAGTGTTGTCTGGACAATCAGTCACCATTAGTTGCAAAAGATTGAAAGATTATGGAAGAGGTGTATTGAACAGGTCTTCTCTTGTGATTACTCAGTTTTTTGAAATTGCTTGATTGTTATGTTCATGCTCTCATCAACATTATAAGTAGGATCCAGATCAAACAGGTAGATCTTTGTTGGTTATAATGACAATGTTAAGGGATATAGATCGCCATTAACAAAGATAGTGTTTCATGGATTTCTTCTCAAATCAGACATAGTAAAAGATGAAAGGAATAAAGCATGAATGGTAGCAGAAAGAAATTTGGAAGGCATTGATTTCCATGAAATATTCTTGTCAGTTGTTAAGCTTTTGTCTATTCATATAGCATTGGCACTAGTTGTTGTAGCTAGATGCTAAGACAACTTTTTTATGGAGATTTGTATGAGGAGATATGTATATCGAACAACCAGAAGGGTTTGTTTAGGATCGCAATAGAAGATTTGTTTGCAAGCTCAAGTAGTCATTATATGGCCTGAAATGCGCATCAAGCATTGGTACAAGATGGGTTATTCCTTCATGGTGAGACAAGTTTTACAAGAAATGAATTTAACCATTGTGTTTATGGTACATTCATTATCTTGGTGTTTAGATTGCTGACGATATGTTTTTTGAAATAAAAACATGGTTAAGATCAGCAGGTTGGCTCTGTCAGCAAGGATGTTCGTGCTGAAGGATCAAGGAGCAGGGAAAACAAATCTTGGGCAAGGAAATACATAGAGGCAGGAAAGATGGTAAGCTTTGGTTATCACAGTTGCAGTATCAGGAAAAGATACTCAGGAAATTCAGCATGAATAATGTGAAACCGGAAAATATCCCTTTGTCTTTCCATTTGTTTTCTTCAGGTGTATATCCTTGTAATATGAAAGAAAAGGTTATGTCTCATGTATTATATGCTAGTTGGAAGTATAAAGTATGTGATGGAAAGGTTTGATATGTTCAAGTATCAGATGTTTCACATGCAGTTGGTCTTGTCAGCAGTCACATGACAAATCCAGGTAATGCAGTGAAATTGGGTGCTTCGGTATCTTAGAGGCACATGTATCACCTACAGTGGTTTCAATGTTTTTGTCTGAGATAATTCAGATTTTGCAGGAGGATTTGGACAAGAAAAGATCTACTTCAGGTTCTATCTTTTATGAGTATAAAGGGACCATTGGGTTAGTTTGGACAAAGTGCAGGTTTTGTTTCTTTGGTAGTCAAAGCCTTGTGCATTTGACACATAGTTCAACTTACCTAAATTGGACATGGTATCACTTTGTAAGACATGTTACTAATGGAGGTGGAGTGGTCCATATTCGATCAAGTTGTGCAGACATGTTTTTGGAACCAGTGTTGAAGAGAAATTGTGGTCGTGATTTGCTTCTCTTGAAGGTGATGAATCAAATTGGACAAGGCATCAAGGAAATTGTTATCAAGGTGGAGATTGTTGAAATGGTGACAAAAAATCCCCATGGGATGTGGATCTAGATCCTACTATTCAGCTTTTGGTTGAGATAAGACAACCTAAGTTATAATGTATAATTAATGAATTAGTTTCATTGTAACCATGGGAGAAATTGTTTAAATATGTGTGCCTGAGAGACAAATATTGAGCCACGAGCTTCAAGCCCTCTCCAGGCTGCTAGTTGTAATCTCCATGATATGAATAATAAGACAGTCGATGCCTATTCTTGGTGGACGTAGCCCAATGTTTGGGTGAACCACGTGAAATCCCTGTGTCTATTTCTTAAGTGTGTGATTGTTAATTATCATTGAGAATTGTGTTTTCCGCATTGACAATTCTAACAAAATGGATATGGAGAACGCATTGCACGCACTCACCTTTCAATGTTAAAATGCCAGTGGAGATCACTCAACGTTATGCATATAAATCATTAAAATTCCAGTGGAGATCGCTCAACATTGTGCATATAAATCACGCTATTGAGCATCTGTGCATATAAATCATGTTTGTACACTATCGAGGAGTTGTATGTGGATTAATTAATTTTCGTTTCTTTTAATGGATTTGGATGGAATATTGAAATAATATTCCTGGTTTAAAGTTCAACTCTGGATCCAAAATGTTGCCCTTTATTCCACTTATGATCTAAACCAACATATATAAATCATTCCCGTCCGCTATCGAGGAGGCCATTTATTAATTAAATTATCGTTCTCTTTCTTTTAATGGAATGGAAGGAATTTATTTTATTTTATTTCTGTTTTACTATCATTACTATTAATCCAAAAATCATTGTTGAAATTTAAATCTTAATTTTCATTTTAAATTAATAAAGTTGTAGTTTTTCAGTTATCGTCATTTCAATCCAAGGAAACCCTACCTAAAACAAACACACTTTTTTTTTTTTTGTTTTAGCATACTTCAAATTTCACTCTAATCCAAGTTTGCATTATATATAAGGAAATACGGTAGTAGAAATTCTACTACAATTCTAAATTTAAATTTACACATAAATACCAACTAAAATCATGACTCAATCGAAATTTTAAATTTCTGAATATTCAAACTAATGAAAAAAATCCCAAAAAAACTAGTTTATTAGAATAAATTAAATAGAATTTCAAACTTTAAAATTTCAATTAAAATCATGAATGAATCCAAACTCTAAATTTCTAAATAATTGAATTCAAAAAAAACAAATAAAATAAAATAGTTTCCTATGAAACTCTAGTGTTAGAGTCAAAGCATAGGTTTTAAATGTTTGTAAAACACACTATTGGAAAGAGTTTACAACCATACTTGTCAAACTATACTCACTATCACTTTGTAAGTAAGGTTTAGAAATAGCAATCGCCTAAGGACGTGTAAGGGTAAGTAGATAGGATATTTAGTGTAAAACCGAAATACCTAAAAAAAAATTGAAAACAAAAATGTCAAAATATAATTTAATGCATGTAAGGTGAAACAATGAATGTGAATCATAGCATCTATTGTTTTTTAACACATAGTGAATTCAAATATAAGGACATAGTGACTCCAAACATAGTATGTAAGGTGAAAGCATGTGTATGAAACATCTAGGTTTTTTTAGCACAAAGTGAATTCAAGTGCAATAGCTTTCTTGAACACAATATCTGTTTAATTTTTCACGAACTTAGAAAGATACGCACATAACCACATGATCGATAGGAAACACATTCGTGAGTGGAGTCAAGAGAAAGTTTGAAGTGTAAAGTTCAACAAAATTACATGAAGGTTAGGTTTAGAATATAATATTCAAGGCCAAGAGATTTGGCTGCAAATGTATTGAGCTAAGGAATGCTTCTTATTACTATGTGAGTTACACACACACACACACGCATATTGTATCATACCCATCCACCCTTGTTCCCACTAAGATGGTGGGGCACTCGAAATTTCTCTCAAATTTCCTTCACTCCACCATACCAAACATCTTCAGTACCTTATAATCATTCTTCCCTGCAATATGATAAAACACACGACATACAAATTGACAAACATGACAAACAATTACATGCAGTTCACAGGAAAACACTGCAGAGTTGTAACACCTTATAATTCATTAACATTTATATGGTTTCTAACAATAAATACACAGTGATAACACATCATAAAAACAATAACCATAACACTCATATTTTATAATGATTTTACATCAACCAATTGCTGATGTAGGATGTTCCCCCCAACCATAGGCACTATTGCACCAGTTCTTTCTGCAATAGGCCACACGTGTGTTGGGGCTATGAGTCCACAAGAGCTGACAAGCACTCTCTCGACTCAATTTCCCATTAATTGCATACCCTTCTTACTCACCCAACCATCCCAACTAACCAACTCTCTTTCCCCCTTCAGTCTGTGTAACCCAGAAAAGTGGACCCCTTCTCTACAATGCAATCCCTCAAGATCTCAAACCTCTTTCGTGGGATTTAGCACATACTGGCCAAGAAAATCTCAATGTTTCTATCTACAGGGATTCTCCATGGAAATTTCACACTAGAAACACATGCAAGAAATCATAACCGTTAGTTACACGTTTATCTCTCTCTCCTTCCAGCTCATACCATGCTCCCATGTTACTCTAAATGAATAACATAATGATGGACAAAATGATCCGTCAGCTTCCAAAACACAAGGATTAAGTATGCATGATTCGAACATGCTTCAACCCTCATCCATACTATCCAAGTCAATAGCCTAATTGACATATATTCATTACAAGCTAGGGGATCAAAATGGGGATGTTACATGTATTTTTATTCATTAGTGAGTAATGTTGGAAATAAAGTGCTATTGAGATAGGAAGGTTTCACAAGGATGCAAAAAGTTGCAGACAAAGAATGTGTGAAAGAGGATGTGGGGTCTCCTGCAAAACAGATTAACAAGTAATAGAATATACAAGAATTACGTGAAAGTCTTGATCCTGTAGGTATATCATAGTAGAAATATCTAGTCTTGGGGATGTCGGGATTTCTATGATTGCTAATAAAAAGTGCTCTCTTTCTATGTTCATGTTTATACACTGTAGTTTCACACCGTGCAAATTTTGTACGGATTAGTATGATTATTAGTTAACTCTTTAGCTCCCATGTATATGTTTCTTCCGTGACCACCATAATGAGTTTAATTTTCAAATGTTTGTTACAATTCTAATCTGGATTAACTATGAAGGTTGTTGAAGGGACACAAATGTTAGTAGCTTCTTGAATAATTGGAATCAACTTAAACTAGCATAGCCACAAACTTGTGGCTGGTGAACGCCGAAAGGTTTCGGTTGGCCCACAAAATGAAAGGCAACCATAAAATGAAAGGTGACCATAAAATAAAACTCACAGTTGTCCATGACCATAAATGATTACGCCTTTTTGTGTAAAAGCCCTAAAAACACCATGTTTTTCTTATAAAACCCTAAAGCATGACAAAAAAATGTATCAGATCGAAAATCAATATATTCCACATTTTTATGGTGTTCTATTTTTTCAAATTCTAAATAAAAAAAATTATACAACCCTAAAAGCATAATGCATGAAGCAATAATAATATTATGGTGTATGTGTTCTATTTTTTCAAATTCTATATAAAAATTTTTATACAACCCTAAAACCATAATGTATGAAGCAATAATAATATTATGGTGTACTTTTGTTTGAAATCCTAAATTTTTTTTTTTTATAAAACCCTAATTACATATAAAGAAATATCCCAATTATGAGAAGAAATACAGAATTATACAAAGATAAACCTAATGAACCTAAAAATGAACGATCTAGGATTCCACAAGGATAGACCCAATGACCGAATGAAACTAAACCTCATTCAAACCACCAGGGCTAACTGGAGAAAAACCTGGGTGCTCTTACATCTAAACAATATTGTTGAAGCCGAGTCCATATGGAGGGTGGTTGTACCATTCCTCCTGCTTCATTTGAATGATATGCATCTATCTCTACACGCAAGTGTTTAATTCCCGCAACCAAATTATCAGAATATCTATTACAGCAGCTCGTCCTATTGCGACCTGGTTCATGAGAAGTAGAACCGTAGCTAATTTCACTGCTGGAGTCGTTGCCTTGAAATCCAGTTCCCCATACTGTTCGTTTGTTCATTTCCTTCTGTTTTAACGACGGTATGAGAAAAGATTTTCCTATGGAGCTGCAAGGAAATACGCCCAGAAGTAAAGTTATGAGGGCCCTCCTTGCAGGACTGGAAGGTGTAGTTGTTAATTGGGCTTCATCGTTGTGGAATAAATGATCTGTATTGCTCACATTCAAAATTTGAGCGAATTGTATCATGGTCAACATCTTCTCCATCGTCGTCATGAATATCTCCTCCCTGCAGAGAATCCGCACAAATTAATCGGTTGTATGTACAAATGCGAGAGATTCCAACTGAAATAACACATGTTCTTCTTTGGAGAAACTGATGATGTAATGGATTGAGAGGACGATGAAGAGGCAGCAGCAACAGAAGCGTTGTGGGCGCTTGGAGGCAACTTGAGAGGAGATGGCGACAACTCGTTGCCTCCAAGCACCCACAACGATTCGTTGCCTCCACACACCTACAACTATTCTGTTGTTGTACATGGCCATAAAATGAAATGTGGTTTTAATCTTTGTTAATCACTTAGACGTGGCAATCAGCTAGTCATCATAGTAAATTTTAAATATGATTAAGTAAAAGTAAAAAAATAAACATGTAAACGGATGCCTTTATAATGGTGAGGAAGTTAGTGGTTGAAATCACAACCATTGATTTATTGGGACGACTAAGAATATTCCATCAATATTTAATCTTGTCCATACAAAACTGATTAAGCACTAAAAACCTATTAAATGTGCCCATTGTCAATAGGTATACCCTTTCGGCGTAATAATGGTTAAATAGGATAGGTTTGAAAGCAGAATGGAAACAACAACCATGTTGAAAAGTATGGGATGACCATGTGACCAAAAGCACCTTGCAAGACTATTACACATTCAATGCTTCTCCCTCCAGCAAAGTGAATTTATAAAGTGGTATGCTAACAACTATCCATCTTTCCATATGTGTTGGTATAGAAACTCTCGTGTTATCGTGACATATGTATGGTGATGCCAAATGGAAAATATGTAGTTTCTTTGTGAATGGAAGAGGAGTTGCATCTTGTGGATTCCGCGAAGGTGAGAAGCGAGTGAGCCATGTAGTCAGAGGGTAGCAGCTCGTAACAACTGGTAAACCCTAGCGTATGCTATCTAGAGAAGGAAAGCCCCTAAGAGTGTGGTAGGGCATCGACGAAGATGGAGAAGAAGGGATGGTAGGCGTATTGTTATGGGCACATATATTGCGTAGAGAAATCCTACTCCAAACGCCATCCAGTCGAAATCTTGTGGAACAACGCTCGATGATATAACACGTCCCATCGAAAATAAAGTCCCAGAAGTTGTTGCTACGACTTTCAACCACTCGACCTACGACGTTGATTTGGAATTTGGGATAGCATCAAACAGTTCACGGCGAGAGTGTGAATCGGGTTTCGGGATCGACGGAGGGGAGAGGAATGAATTACGTGTGAATTGCGATCAAAGGCCACAGAAGAATTTCGTATGAAAGCTGAAGGAAAACGAAAAAGAGAGAGGTAAGGCTCTCTAGTCAGTTCGCTGGAGATGGAACGTTGAAGAGAGGGGTACGCTGATGAGAGGCGTCACAGCTAGGAGACCAAGGAAGCCACTGCAAGTTCAAAATGATCCAAAGGATATTGAGGGGACCAAGTTAGGATGGGTGGTCTTCTTGGTTATATTAAATGCTAAAATTCTTGTTGCTCTTCCACACGATTTCTTGGTCGAACTAATTACTAAGTATAACAAGACGTTTAAATTGTATTACAAAGTTATGATCAGTTCTGAGTATGTGGACGGGGTTGGTGATCGTTGGGACACCGTTTCGGGAGTTAGAACTTCTATAGCCGCCATTGTTTCTCATGTTTGTTATATGTTTTGACAAGTGTATTTCCTATATCTATTCTTCGTGTCTATACTTCAGTTTATATTTTGAATGTATATTGTGTTTCTTCCAACACTACATGTTTACAACAACAACACTACATGTTTACAACAACAAGTATTTACTAGGACAGCCACAAACTCGTGGCTGGTGAACGCAGAAAGGTTTCGGTTAGCCCATAAAATGAGGCAACCATAAAATGAAAGGTGACTATAAAATAAAACTCAAAGTTGTCCATGACCATAAATGATTAGGCCTTTTTGTGTAAAAGCCCTAAAAACACCGTGTTTTTCTTATAAAACCCTAAAGCATGACAAAAAAATGTATAAGATCGAAAGTCAATATATTCCACATTTTTATGGTGTTCTATTTTTTCAAATTCTAAATAAAAAAAAAATCATACAACCCTAAAAGCATAATGTATGAAGCAATATTAATATTATGGTGTATGTGTTCTATTTTTTCAAATTCTAAATAAAAAAAAATTATACAACCCTAAAACCATAATGTATGAAGCAATAATAATATTATGGTGTACTTTTGTTTGAAATCCTAATTTTTTTTTTTTTATAAAACCCTAATTACATATAAAGAAATATCTCAATTATGAGAAGAAATACAAAATTATAAAAAGGTAAACCCAATGACCTAATGAACCTAAAAACGAACGATCTAGGATTCCACAAGAAATGATCTAGGATTCCACAAGGATAGACCCAATGACTGAATGAAACTAAACATCATTCAAACCACAGGGCTAACTGGAGCAAAACCTGGGTGCTCTTACGTCTAAACAATATTGTTGAAGTCGATTCCATCTGGAGGGTGGTTGTACCATTCCTCCTCCTTCATTTGAATGATATGCGGTTGTCTCTACATGCGATTATTTAATTCCCGCAGCCAAATTATCAAAATATATATTACAGCAGCCCGTCGTGTTCCGACCTGTTTCATGAGAAGTAAAACCGTAGCTGATTTCACTGTTGGAGTTGTTGCCTTGAAATCCAGTTCCCCATACTATTCATTTGTTCATTTCCTTCTGTTTTAATGACGGTATGAGAAAAGATTTGCCTATGGAAATGCAAGAAAATACGCCCAGAAGTAAATTTATGAGCACCCTCCTTGCAGGACTGGAAGGTGTCATTGTTAATTGGACTTCATCGTTGTGGAATAAATGATCCGTATTGCTCACATTCAAAATTCTTCTTTCGAATCCAATTCAAAATTTCAGCGAATTGTATCATGGTCAACATCTTCTCCATCGTCGTCATGAATATCTCCTCCCTACAGAGAATCCGCACAAATTAATCAGTTGTCTGTATAAATGTGAGAGATTCCAGCTGAAATAGCACCCATTCTTCTTTGGAGAAGCTGATGATGTAATGGATTGAGAGGACGATGAAGAGGCGACAATAGCAAAAGCATTTTTGGGCACTTGGAGGCAACTTGAGAGGAGCTAGCGACGACTCATTGCCTCCAAGCGTCCACAACGATTCGTTGCCTCCATGCACCCACAACTATTCTGCTGTTGTACATGGCCATAAAATGAAATGTGGTTTTAATCTTTGTTAATCACTTAGACGTGGCAATCAAATAGTCACCATAGTAAATTTTAAATATGATTAAGTAAAAGTAAAAAAAATAAACATGTAAACAGATGCCTTTATAATAGTGAGGAAGTTAGTGGTTGAAATCACAACCATTGATTTATTGGGACGACTAAGAATATTCCATCAATATTTAATCTTGTCCATACAAAATTGATTAAGCACTAAAAACCTATTAAATGTACCCATTCTCAATAGGTATACGTCTTTCGGCATAAAAATCGAGGATGACAAAATTAGTCTTGGTAGTCATGAAGAGACTAAATTCCTTTGCATGGTGAGTCATGGTCTGAATATTGTGTCAACTTCATGTTTGGTGCAAAGCTGGAAGCAATAAGGATCCATTAAAATCTAGCACATGAGAAGTTCTTCTGTAAGGGAGAAAATACACAGAAAAGAAGAGTTTAAGAAGAATATATTGTTTTCACATACTTGTTTTAATATGATTTTCCATTGTTGAAGGGTTTAAGATAACATATTGGTGAAAATGTTTTCGAGGTTCATGCACTGTTTTGAGTTTTCTCTTTATTTCATGTCTTGGAATTGAGGATTTTCATGTGTATTGAGTGAAGCTAACTCAATATCAAGATGAAGGTGAGTTTATATTGTTAGAATTCATGAATCTAACAAATGACAGGTAAATTATGGAGATCCAAGACATTGAATCAAGATTTTGAGGATACATATGGAGATTCCTAGTATGTGAACGACAAGATAAAGGAGAGAAACGACGTTTCATTTACAGGTCAGTTGAGTTGAAAAGGATGTGAGGCTTGGGCATGTGGAATGGACTTATGATTGCTACAAATAAGTGATGATAACCTTTGTGTTGATTTAGAGAATGTTTTGGATGCTTGTTGTACATGAATTAATGATGGATATGTGATGTAGGGTGTGCATGATCGGTTGTACCTGACACCCTAGAGTTTTGGTCCAAGTTGTAAGATTAGGAATAGGCAAGTTGATTTCCCCAAGTTGTTCTTAGCCTGATTATTCAAGCATACGTGTTGTAGTGTGGTAGCACATGGATTTATCCCTCTCATGCATAGAGAGGATGTTGCATCAAGTTGTGGATTGAACCACTAGAGTGGGTATGAGGGCATTAGGTGTATTGTTATGCTAGCTTGATGTAGAGTCAGAGAAGTTGAATCTTCGATTTAAGGGAGTAGATGTGAGACGGAGTAATATGAGAGTGTGATGGACCAAGTTGTGTTTAAGGGGAGAGTCTAATGTGTTGATGAGCCATGTAGGTGAAAAGGATTCCTAGAAAACTAGCAAGTACAATGACCAATTGCCCATGTATATCGCTAAATGTATATATTTTTGTATGGACATCAATGATCAGTATTATGCGGGTGCAAAAGAAGAAGAAGTAGGAAGTTTGAGGATGAATCCCATACTGAAGACATCCTGGTCAAAGAGAATTTGATGCGAATGTCGAGACAATAACGAAGATGGCAGCAACAAAAGTCAAATGATGGTGGAATATAAAGGTAAAAGTTTGAGTGGTGTGCTGATTAATAACAAACTCAAGATCATATGTTAATATGAGTCACACATTGCATTTATAACAATCCTATGATTTCATGTGATGTACTATGTAGTTGTCCTTGAAAGTTTTGAGTGTGTACCTAGTATCTCCATGAGTGGAGTATATACCTGTATCTATGTAAACTGTAAAGTGCATAATTTTGTAAGACCTCGATAGACATGCTTATCCCTCTGGCATGTATTCCTAATGATTTGGATAACTTATTGTTATAATGTAGTAGCCTCTACGTTGGAGTTTTCTAACACGAGGGGTGGACAATGTTATTGGTTTTATACTCTAGGAGGTGAATTTTAGGGAATTTCATCAACATTTTAAATGAACCATGTACATGAAGGACACCCTATTAGACTGGGAGTTACAGTGGTTTATGACCCGTGTATTCCGGTGGATGGTTGTTCCTTTATATGGACATTGACAGTTTGGTGATTGAGGTACGAGATGAAAGAGAGGATGGACGAGAGATAGACTCTTTAGATCAATAGGTTCTTCAATTCATAGTGGAGGATATGTTGCAGAAAAGATAAGGTGTTAATGAAGACCTCAATTGATAGAGATTAACACAAGTACTCATTAATGGAGAGTGTTTGAATATGTAACTCCTACTTGTCTTAATCATGTGTTAGGAGATTATGTTTGTGATGTAGAGAACAATCTCTACGTGACTGGTTTGATCCTATAGTTTAGGAGGTTGTTAGGTACTTGGTCATGAGAGAGGTTCTCTCCAACTGAGACTCATAGAATGTTGTGAGGTTGAGATATTTGCTCAACCGATAGATTGAGTGATCAAGGTAGATTTTATGTCTCCAAACAAACCTTGTTGTATTTATATGTATCATTGCACTGATTCAATATAGCTCTTTTTATGCATTGTTTTTATGTAATACTCTACTCTTCCATTTAAAATAGTGTTTTATGAGGCGAGAAGCACCCATTCTCCATTACGTATGCACTGATAATTCTTCCCCATGAAACCCCCAGATGATCTCTCCATGGCCATTTGTAATGTTGTAGTGGAATATTTTATGTATCCACTGCTTCCTCATTGGATTATATCCCATTGACACAACATCACTAGAGTATTTTCCTACAAAACAATTAAGGATATTTGATAATAGTGATGATTCCTTCAAAGTTTTTTGCATTCCGATATGATGGAGGATGATTTTTTGTTAAAGTGAGTGATCATCCTCAAATTTTTAGAATTTTTATGTTAATTAGTTGATTGTTGTATTGATTTCCGCTCTTACTTTAATTTAATTCATTCATGGTCAACGTTTTGTGATTTAAATTTCATTAATCATCTCACTATTTTAATTTATTTTTTATTGTTGGTCATATTTTGCAAATAGCATATAGGGTTGGATTGGAGTGGGATGAATGGATACTATCAAACAAATCATTTCATGGGAATGTCACTTTGCACATCATTACAAGGCTATTGTTCAGTAAAAAATCGCATGCATGTTTCAATGCTCCATCCACAAGAGAGAATCTTGTTTTGGGGACTCACTATTTGAGCATACGTAATCAATTTGGTCCATAATAGTTTGGCATGGGAATATTCAAGGACGAGTAATCGCCTTGGTGATTAATGACGAAACTCTGTGATCGTCGGTTAATGTATCTGGCCAATTGGTGTATGAGTAGTGATGCAACTCCATAATTGTTGGCTAATGTAGTTAACCATATCATGTACCAATAATGATGCAAATCTTTGAGGTGATTTGGAAATGATCTCCTATTTGTTTACCATCACCGTTATCTGTGTTCTGGATAGTGGGTAGAACATATGTCTTGACCACTTAACATTGTTGCATCATCTTTTAGAATGGATAAAATTTATTGTTTTGGTTTGTTTCTTGAAAGCATTGTTTATTATAGCCTCACAAATTCCATGCTCTAAATCTTCAACTTCCTCTTATACATTTGAGAAGGATTCTTCAAGTTTCCTTTAACCTACTTGGTTATGCCACTTGCACTCATTGTATTAAATGTTTTGACCTAAACTTGGGATCCGTGATCTATTGATGCTATATTTATTTCTACTTTTACAACGACCAACCTGGGATTCATGATGTTCGTGCTATCTTTCTTTCTTACTTTCGTTAGGACTTCTTAAGAATGTGCATGGAGATCGTCAACATTACTGTGCAATGGAATGAATTTTGAATTGGATGTGTGCATTGCACTAAAATGTGAAACTTGCGTATGAATGGAACCAATGTTACATTCAGATTTACAACATCCACATGCACCTCCTTGAATTGAAGAAGAGAATAGGATCTATGAATAAATTGGTAAAATCCCCTTATAGGTTGGGCCTAAATACGTGATACTAATCAAGATTTAGCACCAAAAGAGGATAACTAGACACACAAGACGATTTCCTCTATAACAAAGTCCATAATGTGTGTGACTAGGTTCAACATAAAACTTATTAATTGGTTATGAGGATGAGTATATTCATTTCCCAATAATAATAAAAAATTATTCTCAAATACGAGGAATAGTCTTCGAACTTATAAATATATGATAGCAGGTTGTGGGCTTGTGTAAGGTGGTAAGGGAATTTCGATCTCGATCCTAGAGTTCTAAGTAGACGATCGGGTTGCAGGTGTAGAAAGGCTTGGTAAAGCTAAGCATGCGTGTCAGAATTTGGTATGAATGTAGAGGCTTCTGATTCGATCCCTGAGTTATTCGGATATAACGAGGATGGCAATCCTACAAGGTTTCCTTGAATCAATAATCAAGATCTTGGGTATCATATATTCTATTTTTTCCTACTTCCTTTGTATTGTTGATCTGTGTCTCTGTTCACTTCCTGTTATTAGTCTACTCCCTGACCCTACCTTGTGTCGTTGCATCAAAACCTAACTCTGAATGCACCACTACTTGTCAAATGCATAAACTACCAAGATTTCAAACCTACAATAAATTACACCTATACAAACGAAGACGTGACATCAATGACACACATGTGACGAGCCAAATATTGAGCGACATAACAAGTGGAAGAAAAGATCAATAACTCATTATGGTTTCTTTAATAGATCAAAATTCTTGGATACAAAGTTTCGTCATTCATATATAAAATTATAAAATTCTTATCAAATTTAAAGAAAAAATTCCATTACAAAATGAATAAATTGATCCACTTATTAGCATGTCCCTTGAGGTAAAAAGCAAAGAATAACAACCACCTTGTTTATTTAACTCTATATCAAGCTAGCAATGTCATTGTTCAAATAACACTTCCACTAGAGGGTGTATTGCCATGGTGTCTAACGACCCCAAAGGAGTTGGCTATTCATTTATGTTCCTTACAATTTTATTTTATTATGCATTTCATGCATACTCTAACGTGTTTTTGTTAATTGTCATGTTTAATTTTTATGGTAATAGCTCAAGTTTGTAGTAAAGAGGGTGTGTTTTTTTCATCACAATTTTTTTTTAAGAAATGATGAGAATCCTATCATAATTTAAGATCAGATGTATGATGTGACAATGTTATTGTGGTTCTTGTCAATTTTAAAATAACACAAATACCTAGAGGCTAGAATGCTAGAAAATTGTTTTTAATGATAAGAAATAAAAAACTAATATCAAATTTTCTATGAATATAAAGTGAAAAAGAATTTGACAAAAATAATAAATTTTTATGAAGGTTTAAAATCAATTTACATTGAAAAAAAAGTCTTTATTAACTTTAAATTAGTTTAAATAATTAAAAATTTTCTTTATTAACTTTAAATTAGTTTAAATAATTAAAACTAAAAATTTGATAAACCATAATAATGATTGAACATAATCATTTGCGATAATAAAAATAAAAAATCTTAATACAAATAATTGGAAATTTTCAATAATAAAAAAATAATGAACCCATTGACAAACCCTTTTAACATGTTAAACGTGAGATCAAGTCCTCTCATCCACGGACATGTTTAAGCGTGAGATCTAGGCTCGTGACCCATTGAATGTATCTGGTGATTTATTCGGAAGGACTTGTCTTTCTTCTAGCGCATAGAAGTAAATACGTGGTATGGTTTGTCTTGTCACGGACTAATACAATCCAAGCAAACTAGGCATAAATAAATTTATGTTATGCCCATTCTATGCATCCGGGAGCCCATTATGGTGGCTGGGGATGAAGTAGGAATGCACGACCCTGGAGTTTAGCAGCTCAACAATGGGCGTGAATTTAATGCATATGGGAGATTTGTATTGATTTATGGATGCCCCTCCACTGAGAGCATAATCCATCAATTGGTCGAACATTCCTTCTTCAACTACCGGACATTCCATCAATTGGTCGAACATTCCAGGGGGTCGATGGACCTGTCGGACGCTCTTCCTTGGTGATAAACAGAATTCAGTGATTCTTCTACAGTGAGACAAGAATCTTCAAAGACTGAAGAAGGAAATGTAACTGCTTTGGTGTCTAAGCGAAGTTCCCAATACAGCACATAGTGACTAGGTATTGTCGTTGTGTCGGCATAGCTTGTATACTCGACCAATTGGGCGTAGAATGGCACCAGATGCTTAGAAGAGTTCTCTATCGTGCTGTGCAGCTCTGCTTCATCCGTTTTTTCTCAGCGCTGTAAAAGCCAGTCACACGCAACACATCCCCGGCTCTATAACGATTCAAACCTGCATAAGACGACTCCCAATTAAACATTGAGACCGTATAATACACAAACAAAGATTTTATAGAAACTCTTCCGCTCATACAGTACCCGCATACGTGGTGACAACAAGCTCGTATTCTCACCCAAGTTTCACGTCAGCAAGTTCCACCAACTCCTCTCGCTCTTTCTCGTCGAGTGTCCCTGGCGATTCGAGAGTCACACCAGCTTCTTCTTGTTTGCGGTGAACGGGAAGGAACTCAAAATAGGCCATGTTTGGGAGTAAAGTGTATGACACTTCAGAAGGCTTGCAGAGAGACTTCAGATTAAGTCCAAAGTAGCATTCCGATAAGCGTACATGGTGTATACCAGTGGTAGCCCACCACTGTAGTAATCCAAAGTAGGAATATATTGAGCCATTGCACCAGTGAGGATGACATCGATATACTTAGTGTTAGACCTTAGGTGAGTTATAAGTCCTTGCCATGACTGGGCTGAACATTGCCTTTCAACCAAATCGACGAACTCTGGATTCGGGTGCAGAAGCTCTCCGACGGCCTCTCTCACTAATGGATCGATCACCTCTCTGTTGAAAATGTCGGTTCTTATGTCCCGGTAAAATTGTGTCCAGTGCTCTTCCAGGAAGCGTATATCTCTGATGAACCCAAAAGCAAAGACGGCTCCCATCCTCAGGACCTCATTATGTTGGAGTAGACCGCATAGCAGTTGAGAGTACATGCCCTGGTAGGCATCCGGATAGAGGACCGTTAAGGCCTCTCCCTGAAGTGAGGGATTTTATAATAAGTCGTGAAGATGGGATGTGTGGGCAACCCTCCGGTAGTCTTTGCCTCTGATTTTATGAAGAAAAAATACATTCCCTTTCCCTTGTCTAGTCCTTGCATATATCTGCATCTCCAACACTTAAAACTATTCAATCAACAATCGACGGGAGGATTACTACAAGTACTTGAAAGACACAGCGATGAAGCTCAGTATGAGGATTAGGTGGTATTTAAGAAAACAAAGACTTACTGATTCATGATGGGCATGAGTGATAAAAAGAGAAGCAGAGAATACAAAGAAAAGAGTTGAAATCTATTCAGTATATTGAGTATATCAGAAAATAGTACATTGAGAAAAGGGAAAAGAGTTGAGATAAATAAGCTCAAGAAAATAAAGAAAAGAAAGTACAACACTCAAACTGTTGAGGTTACATTATATTTAACACTCCTTCTTAAACTTAATAGTTATAAACATCATCACTGATAATGCCCAAGTGTTGTCTTTGAAAATAAAAAATGGATTTTCCCAATGGCTTTGTGAGAATATCTGCAAGCTGATCTCGAGAGCCACAAAATTGAAGTGCTATGTCACCATTATTGACGAGCTCACGAATGAAGTGAAATCGAGTGTCAATATGCTTTATTTTCTTTTGAAACACATGATTTTTGGATAAAGCAATTGCTAAGCTGTTGTCATAGAAGATAGGAGTTGGCTCATTTTCTGTATGTGACATATCATTCAATATTCTTCTCATCCACACAGCTTGACAAGAAGCTGAGGTAGCAGTGACATACTCTGCCTCTGCAGAAGATATTGATACAATGGGTTGCTTCTTTGATGCCCATGAAATCAGGTTCATGCCCAGGTGAAAAGCATGTACTGAGGTGTTTTTCCTGTCATCTAGGCTTCCAAAAAAATCACTGTTTGTGTAACCAGAGAGATGACTATCATCAGACTGAGTGTACCATAAGCCAAAATTGAGAGTTCCTGCAACATATCTTAGAATCCTTTTCGCCATCTTCCAGTGAGAATCTTTGGGGGATTCCATAAACTTGGAAACAAGGTTGGATGCATACATTATATCAGGCCTAGTTGCTGTAAGATACAACAAACTTCCTACTAAAATTTTGTACAAGGTAGAATCCACTGTAGGTCCTTCATCTTGCTTGCTCAATTTTGTGCCTAGAGGTGTAGGGGGTTTGGCTGGATTGCATTCTTCCATGCAAAATCTTTTGATCATGTCTGCTGCATACTTTTGCTGATAGACAAAAATGCCTTTTGTTGATTGATCAACCTCAATTTCCAAAAAATATTTCATTATGCCAAGATCTGTCATTTGAAACTCAGATTGCATGGCATGTTTAAAAATAGTTAACTCAAGATTTCTAGTATATATCATGTCATCCACATATAAACATACAATCAAAATTTTACCGTGCTGATGCGTTTTGGTGTATAAAGTTGGCTTATTTTGGCTTCTGTTGAAACCACTTTTAATTAGGTAAGTGTCGATTCTACTAAATCAAGCTCTTGGAGCTTGTTTTAAGCCATACAGGGCTTTCTTCAACCGATATACTTTGGCTAGATGTTCTTTGACTTCAAATCCAGGTGGTTGATCCACATAGACCTCTTCTTCTAAGACACGATTTAGGAAAGTTGACTTGACATCCATATGGTATACTTGCCATTTGTGTTGAGATGTTATGGCTAAGACAGTCCTTACAGTGTCTAACCTTGCTACTAAAGAAAAATTTTCACCATAATCAGTACCTGGCTATTGTGAGAATCCTTTGGCAACAAGTCTTGCCTTGTGCTTTTCAATTTGTCCATTTTCATTGAGTTTAGTTTTGTAAACCCACTTGACACCAATACTTTTTGTGTGTCTAGGCAGATCAACAAGATCCCATGTCTTGTTCTTCTCAATGTAGTCAATCTCTTGGTTCATGGCTTGAACCCAATGTGGCTCCTTAGTTTCTTCTTTAAAATATGTAGGTTGACATGACATTAATGCAAAAAGATTGTGTTGTTCAATGTCATCCAACTGCTGATGGATTTCTCTCAAACTCCGAGTTCTCTGATTTGGAAGTTCAGAGGATGAGTCTCTGCTGAAAGTTGAGTTATCCTGAGAGTTTTCAGAATGTCCTTGTACCTGCAATCTTGGAAGAGTTGGTTGAGGTATTGGCTGTCCTGAATTTTCTGTGTTTTCAGGACTGGGCAGCAATGAATTTTGACTGTCCATTTGTTAATTTTCAGATTCGTTCAAGAGTTGATTTTCCAGAAATTTTACATCTCTGCTGAGAATTAGTTTCTTTGAGATTGGATTGTAAAGCTTGTAATCTTTTGATGTTTCATTGTATCCAGTAAAGATACATTTCTCACTTCTGTCATCAAGTTTCTTCCTTAATTCAGAAGGTATGTGAGCGTATGCTATGCATCCAAATGTCCTTAGATGAACAACATTTAGCTTTGTCCCACTCGATGCTTCTTGAGGGACCTTCATCTTTAGATTGGTGGTTGGAGATCTATTCAAGAGATAAGTTGAGCATCCTACTGCTTCTGCCCAAAAAGTGTTTGACAATCATTTCTCTTTGAGTAGGCTTCTTGCCATGTTCATTATTGTCTGGTTTTTCCATTCGGCCACTCCATTCTATTGTGGAGTATCCCTGGCTGTAGTTTGCATGATGATGCCTTGTGATTTGCAGAAATTTGCAAATTCTTTGGAGTTGTATTCTCCTCCTCCATCTGATCTGATTGCTTTTACATATTTTCCACTCTATTTTTCAGCTTCTACATTGAATTCTTTGAATTTTGCAAAAGTTTCAGACTTGTGTCTGAGAAAATAGATCCAGATTTTCCTGCTAAAGTCATCAATAAACGTTAGAAAATAAAATCTACCACCTGTTGACTCCATTTGCATTGGGCCACATAGGTCAGTGTGAACAAGTTCGAGATGTTGTTTGGCTTGGGTGGAGAACTGTGGAAAACTAGTTCTCTTATGTTTTCCAAGTATGCAAGACTCACATGGGGCATTTTTCTCTTTGAAGACAGGGATACCTTTGACCATGGAGTGCTTATGTAAAATAATTATACTCTGAAAGGGTAGATGTCCAAATCTTGTATGCCAAACCATACTTTCATTGGGGGTGGATGCACTTTGTGCATATGTTTGGATCAGATTTGCAATTCTGATGTTCAGGGGAAACAACCTATTTTGAGTCATGTGGATTTCAGAAATCAATTTTCTGTTGGGGGTTTTGTCATATATCATGCATGATGCTCCCTCAAAAAGTACTTTATAGCCATGTTAAATGAGTTGTCCTACACTTAACAGGTTATGTTTCAGATATGGAACATGGTAGACATTGTTTATGTCTTTCTTTACATTTTTTTTAGTAAGAATAGGTATAGTTCCTTTTCCTTGAACTTTGACTAAATAATCATTTCCAAGTGTAATATCAGAGGAAATTCAAGAATCAATGCATGAAAGTAAATCTTTGTTACCTTTCATGTGATTGTTGCATCCACTGTCCAGTAACCAAAGATCTGTATGTTGTTCTTCAGTCATGTGACATGAGAGAAACATACCTTTTGAGGTTTCTCCTGTATGATTTGAGACATGTTCTCTACCTGAGAGCTGATCTGCTTGCTTCTTCCGGCATTCAGATTCATAGTGTCCAAACTTTTTGCAGTAATAGCATTGTATGTTTGATTTGTCATTTGATCTTCTCCCTCTGCCCCTTTGAGGCTGACAATTCTTATTTTGGTTCTGTTCTCTGTGAACTTGGAAAGGTCAATTTAGGTTTTGTTGTCTGTCACCTCCACTTGAGTGAGGGTTACTTGGACTGCTCCCTCTTCCTTGGTGACCTATGCCTCTTCCTCTGCCTCTCCCTTTGCTGAAAGAGAATTGATTTTTGAAGGCATTGGTGATTGACTCATCTGTGAGATGTAGTCTGGTCTCGTGTGTCAACAGGGAACCAATTAGTTCATCTGTTGAAAAACGTGACAGATCCTTGGATTCAAGGATTGTTGTAACGACCATTTCGAATTTATTTGGTAAACTTATGAAGACTTTCTCAACAATGCGTTGATCAGGGATGGATTCACGAGTCAATCTGATCTAGTTCACGATTCCCATGACGCTGGTCATAAACTGATCAACATATTTAGACTCTGTCATTCTTAAAGTCTCAAATTGCGTCCGCAAGGTCTATAGTTTGACTGTTTTGACCCTGTCATTTCCTTGGTAGGTTGATTTAAGGATGTCCCAGGCCTGTTTTGAAGTAACAACACCTATGATTTTTTAGAAAATCGAGTCATCCACTGAATTTTGAATCCAGAATTTGGCTTTATTCTCTCTGTTCCTCTGTGTTGCCTGAGCAGTTCTCTGTTGGTTGGTCATGGCAGCAAGGTCTACTAGATCTGGTTCCACATATCCAAGATCCACTGGATCCCAGTACTCTTTTGCTTGCAAGAAGGATCTAATTCGAAGAGACCAAAACTCATAATTCTTTCTAAGAAGAATCGGTCCTTGAGTTGGTCCTAAATTGCTAGACATGGCCATCTTTAAAAAAAATTAACACAACAGAAAAATAATTGATAGAAAATTTCTTGTTTACCTATTTTCTGCGCGAAAATCAGGTCTTCGAATTTCTTGAAGTGACTTCAGACTGAAATACACAGTGTAGACTACTTATTTGACTTCGATCTGGCTGGATCTGACCATCCGAGCGAAAGATCTATTGATTCAGGGCTCTGAGCTCTGTTATTTTGCAACTGTAGCAATTGTAATGGCAGAATCGGTTCAAATGCGAACTCAGCCCCGCACGAATAAGAACTGAGCACGAGCTCCTTCCTCATGTGACCACTACCCGTGACCACTGGATTAGCTCACAAAGAGCGTGTTGTGTTTCGTGACCTCGAGAGTATAGGTGTGTGAGCCACTCCTCACTCTCCAACTCCCAAACTTTGAAAGGGGCTTAACGAGCCCTCAACTCCTCTCGTATCCTTCCTCCACACGACCACGACGCTATGACCATGGTCCACTTTTCAGGATTTCGCAATTAGCGAAGTTGTGATGAAACTCCAACCTTTCCTCCTTGGAATCCAGAAATTCGAAACTTCGATCTATCCTATGTTGCGGATCGACGGTCCAGATCCTTTCGGCATTTCGCGAATCTATATTTCATGACCTTTGAACTCTCGTCACAATGTTCTCCAAACCCCGAACTCCAAAATGCCAAAATTTTGGAGCCTCCCAAATCAATTGTTCACACTCCTCCTGATCTAACGGCTCAGATCACGTCATAGTTTCATGTATCGCGAGTTCACTGAACTCTCACCTCTTATTTACCGATTTCCAAAATAGTGATGGCGCTTGGATCTGCTGCCACCTGTCCTCTGAGATGGACAGTCCTAATTCTTTCGCGAAATGTTCTTTCGCGAAATGTTCTTTCGCAATTTTTCCCCAGTCTTCACCTTGATTCTCCCGGTGCCAAAAACATCGATGGCTTCCGGATCTTCGCCACCTATCACTCCAGAACCAACAGTTGGAGTGATTTTGTGATTTCAGGATTTTGCGTATTGGGGTATGGAGTGCAGTCTCCTCTGCTCGTCCAACTCCTGATTCCCGATTTCCCAATAGCGTCAGATCAATGGCTCACGATCTTTCTCTATCCAATATCTTAGATCGAGTTGTGTTTTCATGATTCACGAATTCTTATCGTCGTGTTTTATGACCTTTACTACCCACGAGTCAGTGAAATCCTGAGATCTCGCCACGTATCCTCCTTGATGGACGGTCCCAATGATTTCGGGATTTCGTGACTTCGTAAGTCGGCTTTTCTCCTGTGCACTCCAGAGGACTAAACCTTGTGCACTTTCTCCCGGATCCGACAGCTATCAGTCTTCTGCGCAAAATCTGACGGCTGGAAATATTTTTCCTTTTCTGCGTGCTCCTCGTCCTTTTTGAACTCAATCGATGGCTCATATCTATTCACATGGATGATCTTAAGGCTGCTTCTTCTTTTCCTTTGCTTCTTTGGCATGTTCTTTTCTTCTTCTGTAAAGAGTTTCTCCCGAAGAAGGAAATTCTTGAATCTTTCACGAATTGGAAAGAATTTCATGAATTCTTTAAAGAACTCAGGTATCTTTAATTTTTTCTGCCCTCTGCAACTCTTCTTCGTGAATCTTTCATGAATCTTTAAATGCTTACAATTCTTTATTGTTTCTTCCTTCTGTAGTTTCTTCTTCCTTGCACTTTCTGTCTACAATGATCTTTTGAGCGGACTAGCGGACTGTTCTCCAAGCTTTGTGAAGAATCTATGTCTTGTTCTCTCGTTGAAAGTTTAAGCTTCGCACCTCTTACAATTGGGATACTCTCCAGACTGTGTGAAGAGGCTTACGTCTGAATCTCTGATACCATGATAAAATGAGAAGTAGAGAATACAAAGAAAAGTGTTGAAATCGTATTCACTATATTGAGTATATTAGAAAAGAGTACACTGAGAAAAGGGAAAAGAGCTGAGCTAAATAGGCCCAAGAAAATCAAGAAATGAAAGTACAACTGCCCAGGACAGCTGGCAGTGTACAGTCAGACTGTTGAGGTTACATTATATTTAACAATGAGAAGACTATATAGAAGATTTTTCCTCTCCAATTCCTCCTGGATGGTGGGCATCAGCTTCCGTTCACCAGCCGAGGTTCCCGAGCTGTGCAAAATCTGCCACACAATTTCGTCACACAACCCACTAGTAATGAAAAACATGAAGTAATTTGTTAGCATAATCAACGGTCAATAACCTGCCACGCTTAACGTTATGATGCAAATAAAGAATGGAACGATTTAAAGATTTTTTTAACAGAACAGTAATTACTTTCTGCCTCATGAATACAGAGTAGAATAGTTAGTACCTAGTGAGGAATTCAGAAACTGGGTGAGAAGAAAGGATGGGAGAAGTGTATCCGCCAACAATACGATGTATATTAGGCTGGAGATTGTCATAAGTTATCACTGGCAGACACTCTTTGAAAGTGGCTCTATCAGTTCATCCATTCAGGCCATATCTCTTCAGGTATTCGATGTCCGCATTTCTCCATAAGATCGAGGAGAGGACACGAATTTGCACATCGTCTGCGTTTTTGGTGAAGCTCTCGATGAAATCCAGAGCTCTCTTATCTCGATCACTAACATCGTTTCCCATAGAAGAACTCATCTGAGCTTCCGGCAGAACATAGTCATAGTAGCAGAATCAAGAACAATATCGCCAATGACTAGGTACTAGTGATCTTTTCAGGGGGATCTCTACTCTTACTCTTACTCTTCCCGATAATGAGCGCATGTAATCACTAGGTACTGGTGATCTATACGGGGAGAGCCCACTACTAGAACGACATCGTGTAAGTAGAGGGT
Organism: Picea sitchensis; assembly: GCA_010110895.2. Lineage (NCBI taxonomy): Eukaryota > Viridiplantae > Streptophyta > Pinopsida > Pinales > Pinaceae > Picea > Picea sitchensis. The sequence continues at coordinate 75,717 of SNQJ01S0048771.1, forward strand.
ATAAGAGCAGAGATGTGTGTCGACTCTTAAATCTATGTCTACAAAAGACAAGGAAGCTCTCTATAGGAAAATCATACCTTAAGAAAACTCGACACATGGTTAGTTTACTTCGAGAGATCTACTGGCGATCTATATCTGTTGTTACCTTGCACATCCCAGAGTGGATTTTATATAGAACTCTAAATTTCTACTGTTAGATGAATGAATCCAATCTCTAAATTTTTAAATAGTTGAATTCAAATAAAGCAAATAAAATAAAATAGTTTTTTATGAAACTAGCCTGTTAGAGTTTACAACCATATTTGTCAAACTACACTCACTACTACTTTGTAAGTAACGTTAGGAAATAGGAATGGCCTAAGGAGGTGTAAGGGTAAGTAGGTAGGATATTTCATGTAAAACTCAAATACCTAAAAAAGTTTTTGAAAACTAGAATGCCAAAATATAATTTAATGCATGTAAGGTGAAACCATGAATGTGAATCATAGCATCTAGTGTTTTTTTAATACATATTGAATTCGAATATAAGGACATAGTGACTCCAAATATAGTATGTAAAGTGAAAGAATGTGTATGAAACATCTAGTATTTTTTAGCACGAAGTGAATTCAAGTGCAATAGCTTTCTTGAACACAACATCTGTTTAATTTTTCTGGAACTTAGAAAGATACCCACATAATCACATGGTCGATTACAAACACATTCGCGAGTCGAGTGGAGTCGAGAGAAACTTTTAAGTGTAAAGTTTGACAAAATTACGCGAAGGTTAGGTTTAGAAGATAATATTCAAGGCCAAGAGATTTGGTTTCAAAGGTATTGAGCTAAGGAACACTTCTTATTACTATGTGAGTTTCACACACACACACACACACACATATATATATGGTATCATACCCATCCACCCTTCTGCCCACTGGGATGGTGGGGCACCCAAAATTTCTCTCAAATTTCCTTCACTCCACCATACCAAACATCTTTGGTACCTTATAATCATTCTTCCCTGCCATATGATAAAACACTCGGCATACAAATTGACAAACAATTACATTCAATTCATAGGAAAACACTACAGAGTTGTAACACCTTATAATTCATTAACATTCATATGGTTTTTAACAATAAATGCACATCGATAACACATCATAAAAACAATAACCAGAACACTTATACTTTATAATGATTTTACATCAAACGGTTGTTGATGCAAGCTGTTCCCCCCAACCGTAGGCACTATTGTAGTGGTTCTCTCTGCAATAGGCCACGCCTGTTTTGGGGCTATGAGTCCACAAGAACTAACAAGCACTCTCTCGGCTCAATTTCCCATTAATTACATAGCCTTTTTACTCACCCAACCATCCCAACTAACCAACTCTTTTTCCCCCTTCAGTATGTGCAACCCGGAAAAGTGGAGCCCCTTCTCTACAATGTAATCCCTTAGGCTCTCAAACCTCTTTTGTGGGATTTAGCACATACTGGCCAGGAAAATCTCAATTTTGGGATCTATAGGGATTCTCCATGGAAATTTCACACTAGAGACCGATCCAGGAAATCATAACCTTTAGTTACACGTTTATCTCTCTCTCCTTGCAGCTCATACCATGCTCCCATGATACTCTGAATGAATAACATAATGATGGACACAATGATACGTCAGCTTTCGAAACACAAGGATTAAGTATGCATGCTTCGAAATTTCCTTTTGGAACTCTAGAAAGTCTTCCCAACTACTTTTTCATGCATAACAATGTTTCTATTCCATTTACATAATCTAAGGTAAATCACTTTGTCTAATAAAAAAATATTATTATTTTCAAGCTTTGAACCCTTTGGGCCCCCTTAGCCCCCTCTCATTCCTCTCGCATGGAGTCATAACCCCCCATCGTTTTATTCCCTCACATCCTGGAACCAACAATGTATTTTTTATTAATGTCTGTATCATTTACATTACTCGGCCCTCATCCATACTATCTGGGTCACTAGCCTAAGTGACATATATTCATTACAAACGAGGGGATCAAAATGGGGATGTTACATGTATTGTTATTCATTAGTGAGTAATTTTGGAAATAAAGTGATATTGAGATAGGAAGGTTTCACAAGGATGCAAAAAGTTACAAAAAGAGAATGTCTGAAAGAGGATGTGGGGACTCTGGCAAAATGGATTCACAAGTAATATAATATACAAGAATTACGTGAAATAATTTAAAGTCTTGATCCTGTAGGTATATCATAATATCTAATAGTAAAAATATATGGCCTTGGGGATGTCGGGCTTTCTATAACTGCTAATAAAAAGTGCTCTCTTTCTATGTTCATGTTTATACACTATAGTTTCACACCATGCAATTTGTTTACGGATTAGTATGATTATTAGTTAACTCTTGTTCTGTCTCGCGACAAACCGTGTATCATTACATTGATTCAATATAACACTTTATGCATTGTTTTTATCTAATACACTACTCTCCCATTTAAAATAGCGCTTTATGAGTTAAGAAGCACCCATTCTCTGTTAAGTATGCACTGATAATTCTTTCCCACGAAACCTCAATATGACCTCTCCCTGGCCATTTGTAATGGTGTAGTGGAATATGTTACATATCCACTGCTTCCTCATTGGAGTATATCCCATTGACATGACATCGCTAGAGTATTTTCCTTGAAAACAATTAATGATATTTGATAATAGTGATGATTCCTTCAAAGTTTTCTACATTTTGATACGATGGAGGATGATGTTTTGTTTAAGTGAGTGGCCATCCTCAAATTTTTAGACTTTCCACGTTAATTATTTAATTGTTATATTGATTGACGATCTCACTTTAATTTAATTCATTCATGGTCAACGTTCTGTGATTTAAATTTCATTAATCGTCTCACAAATTTACTTTATTTTTATTGTTGGTCATATTTTCCAAATAGCATATAGGGTTGGATTGGAGTGGGATGAATGGATACTATCAAACACATCATTTCATGGGAATGTCACTTTGTACATCATTACAAGGCTATTGTTCAGTAAAAATTCACATGCATGGTTCAATGCTGTTAAATATAATGTAACCTCAATAGGCTGACTGTACACTGCCAGCTGTCTTGGCCAGTTGTACTTTCTATTCTTGTTTTGCTTGAGCCTATTTATCTTAGCTATTTCCCTTTGCATAGGACTTACTTCTTCATGATCTTCCTCATGTAATCGTTTTGTACTCTTCTTCTTATATTCTAATATACTGTTTTCTGTTGTATATTCTTTCTCTTTGCATTTCTTGCTTCATAATTTATCATGGTATCGAGCTTCAGCAGTAAGCCTCTTCACACAGGCTGGAGAGAAACACGATCCTCAAATAGTGCAGAGCTTACACGGATCTTGAGAGCACGTGACACAGTCTTTTTCACAAGGCTTGGAGAGTTGTCCGTCATACTCTCGAAAGATCCTCGCAGGAAACTTCCACGAGGAAGCAGACCTTCATACACTCAAAAGATTAGCGTAAGAAGTTCACGTGAGGTCGCAGAGCGTACTACGCTCGAAAGTTTCAAGGAGCAGAAACACGAGAAGGAAGCAGAGACTGAGAAGGAAGAAATAGTAAAGATTCTTGTTTAATTTTCAAAGAATCATCAAAGATTCACGAAGAAGAGCTGCAGGAGGTGGGAACTCTTGAAGAATTCAAAGCATTTGTTCAAATTCGTGAAATATAGTTGCAAAAAGAAGGAGCGTTTAAAGCATTTCAGAAATCGCTCAAATCTGTCAAAGATTGCAGCAGAGAACAAAGAACTCGTGAAATTCTTTCAAATCTTTGAAAGATTCACGAATTTTTCTTCCGCAGGAGAAAATTCCTTCAAAGGAAGTAAAGAACGCATCTCATGTTCAAAGAACAACCGTCGCGGCCATAAGATTTTTCATGCGAACAGACCCGAGGTGGAAATCCAGTTCAGAAGGGACGAAGAGAGCACGAAAAAGGAAAAAGAATTTCAGCCGTTAGATCCTCCGTAGAGGACCAACAACCGTTGGTTCAACGAGAAAGTGCACAAGGTTTAGTCCTCTGGAGCGCACAGGAGAAATTTCGACTTGTGAAGTCGCGAAATCCTGAAATCATCTGGACCTTCCATCAAGAGACAAGTGGCAAGATCTCGACATTTCGCTGACTCGCAAGGTGTAAAGGTCAGAAGACTGTCGTGAGAATTCGTGAATCGCGAAATCAGGAGTTATTCTGGACCGTTGGATTGAGATAGATCGTGAGTCGTCGATCTGATCTAATCGCAAAATCAAGAATCAGGAGTTGGATGAGCGACTGAGACTTCTCTCCAAAACCCCGATACGCGAAATCCTGACATCACAAATCACGAAATCCCGAGAGGATTGTGAGTCTTCCATCTCACAGGACAGGTGGCAACAGATCCAAGTGCCATCATTTCGGAATTTCGGAGTTCAGGATATCGGAGGTCTTGTTGACTAAAGGTCACGACACTCCACGGTGAAAGTCCCAAAATCCTGAAAAGATCACAGCCGTCCATTCGTTCGGACACGAGGCAGAGATCGAGAAAACTGTCGGCATCTCGACTACCAGGGTTTCAACTTGACAAAGGATCTGGAGTCGCAAGTCACGAGATCGCGAAACAACAAGGACCGTCTATCTTAAGGGGACGCGTGGCAACAATCTAGGCCTTCGGGGAAAGTCCCGAAAGGAAAGGGCCATCGGCATTTCGAAGATCAGGCAATCAAGAAGCTAGAGGTTCTCGACATCGGGAAACAGGATGTCCCGAAACACGAAATCCCGAAAAGGTGTTTGAATAAGTGCCAGGATACTTTGGATTTCGTCGATTTGAGGGACAGAGAACCGACAAAGGCATCGCTATTCTCCGATTCGTGAAAATCCAGTAGCGCTTTAACCTTTAGGTGTGTAGTCACATTGTTCTGAGACAAAGGGCCAATCTAAGGTCGTTAAGCCCTCTTCTACATTTAGGCAATTGGAGGTTGGAGTAACAAGAGATCGGAGGACTCGTATAATGAAGTCCCGAATTCAGAATCGCGAAGCCAAAAATCGTGAAGTCGAAACTCGCAAAATCTTGAATTGTAGAGTTCCGAAGCCACTGCAAATTACACGCAGGAGACAAGTAAGTAAGAATTTTTTTTCTGTTTTGTTGAATTCTTTAAAAGATGGCATCCTCTAGCAATTTAGGACCAACTCAGGGTCTGATTCTTCTTGGAAAGAACTATGAGTTCTGGTCTCTTCGGATGAGATCCTTCTTGCAAGCACAAGAGTGCTAGGATTCAGTGGATCATGGATATGTGGAACCAGATCCTGCAGACCTGTCCACCATGACTAATCAACAGAAAATTACTCAGGCAACGCAGAGAAACAGAGAAAATAAAGCTAAATTTTGGATTCAAAATTCTGTGGATGACTTGATTTTCTTAAAAATCACAGGCGCTGGTACTTCAAAACAAGCCTGGGACATCCTTAAATCTTCCTACCAAGGAAATGACAGTTAAACTGCAAACCTTGAGGACGCAATTCGAGACTCTAAGGATGACAGATTCTGAAAATGTGGATCAGTTCATGACCAGAGTCATGGGCATCGTAAACCAGATCAGATTGACTGGTGAAACCATCACAGATCAATGCATTGTTGAGAAAATCCTCAGAAGTTTACCGAAGAAATTTGAAATGGTTGTAACAACAATCCTTGAATCTAAGGATCTGTCAAGTTTTTCAACAGATGAATTAATTGGTTCTCTGGTGACACATGAGACCATACTGCATCTCACAGATGAGTCAATCTCCAATGCTTTCAAAACTC
>SNQJ01S0048772.1:14131-54821 GCA_010110895.2 Picea sitchensis
CACTGCAATCTGATAAGTGTAATTACTCCCCACTGATGATGCACCCTCCTCCTCAAGTGCGCCCTCCTCAGAACTGGAATCTCCCCACTAAATAACTGAGACTACAAGCTAGATGCCTCTCTCCATGAAACATTGCACCCTAGCTAGGATCTCCCAATGAAACAATCCTCATCCTCTTTCTCTTCTCCAAGGTCCTTTTGTGAACATACAAGTGAATAATCTCTCTGTTTCCCCTTGCACCCTCCTTTAGTAAGCAGAAGGAAACCTAAAAGATGGATGGATGAGATCATCTCATCTCATCCCTAATCAATGGTTGAGATCATCTCATATCATCCCTAATCAATGGTTGAGATCATCTCACATATATCTCAACTCAAAACTCACTTCACTTAAGTTTCGATAGTTTCCACTTTATGTCTATTAATTCACCCACTTTGTGAATTAATTGTCACTTTAGGCTAAAATGACCAAATTTCACTTTTGACTTGAATCTCCTAAGTCAAAGTGAAATTAGATACATAGTACATAGTGCAAGGGTAATAGTCTCCCCCCTTGTTCTTAGAGACTCATAAGCACATGGGGACCACTTTCCAAGGTACCCAAATCCCAACACTCCCTTTTACCGAGGAAAGTGCTCGTCACCACCAATATCGTCCCTGCGGAGGACATGGTTGCCTCCTGGAATATACTCGGTGAGTATGGATATACCCTAATCACTGAAAGTGGAATCTATCACAGATCTTCTCAATATGTGTGATCTATAAATGGAACTGACTCTCCATATATTCAAGATCACGTAGATCTTAGAATCACACCAAAGATCTCCACCTTGGTCTCCCACCAAGGATTTCCACCTACTCTTGGAATCTCACCAAGAGTCAATCTCTTGGAATATCACCAAGAGTCTCCCCCTCTTGGCATCTCACCAAGAGTCATCAAATTGGCCTCTCGCCAAGTAACTTCCACCTGAAGTGGATCCAGAACTTGATCTTCCCATCTCAGAAGCTAAGTGAGGATCAAGCCTCTGTAGTTCCCTGCTGCTCCTCCTCATCAATCTCTGATGCTCTGAAGCTGTAGTATCAACTCTTTGTCTGCTCGGCTGCTCTGAAACTATAGCTATCCTGGGTGGACCAGTCACCCACTCTGAATATGTCCAGGGACATTGAGTTTGATCTCCCTCTGAATCACTATTGTGAGTCAGTCGGTCCTCATCAAATTTGTCTCCCCATCTAATGTTGGATGGTGTAATAGCAAAAAAGTTAGTCATGAATGCACACTTTCTCACAAATTGATCATTGAACTCTATCTCCTCTATTGTCACTGTTGACACATCCTATTGCGTCTTCTTCTTCTTGGGACATTGTTCTGCATAGTGACCCATCTCTCCACAAGAAAATAATATCAGTGTGCTCATGTCTCTCTTCTACCCACTGTTGTTGTTTCCCTCTCCTCCCTATGGTGGGGCCCCAAACTTGGGACCCTGGTGACCTCCACGGCCAGTATTCTTATTTCCCTTTGTCCAAAGAGAAAGGTCCTCATCACCAAGAATTGACTACTGTTGCTGCTGTTGCCATTGTCCAGAAGCCTCGACTACAAGCCTAATCTCCTCCTGGACAAAGTCATCCCACATCCTCTCCCATGTAAGCATGACCTCCATGGCAACAATTCCATGGACAAATGGACCCCATGGTTTGGTAAAGTTGTTCAAATATGTCCTCACCAAATATTTAGGGTTCACCACCTCTCCGATGGCTCCCAGCGCATCTTTGATCTGGGTGTATCTACCAAGGAATGAAGTAACCGACTCATCCTCGAGCATGCGAATGGTCCTCAATCGATCATGAATAACCAACTTTCAGTTCTCATTAGATCATGAAGAACCAACTCTTCATTTCTACTAGATTCTGCATAAGTTTGCATAGAGATGCCCATATCTCGTATGCATAAGTCTTCCCACTCAAGTGGGGAATAATATGATCACGAACTGCATCACAAACGGTCCTCTTCTATATTTTCCTTCCTAACTCTACCACCAAGATGGGAGCAATAATAAGAATGAAAGGAACATGCACCTCACCAATGTCCCATAGTTAGAGGTCCTCTAAGACAAAGACGATCCTCGCCTTCCAAGGCGACCAATTGCTAGCCCCAACTAGCCTGTCCTCAACATGCATCTAAGATATTGACATGTTTGTCAACTACGATCACTCTGATGATCCAAATGCAAAGGAACACTACTTCACTCCTGTCAACATAGGTGTGAAAAGAGGCAAGCGAAACCACGACATCACTCCTAGAAAGTAGGTGTGAAAAGAGGTCGTACACTACAACCTCACTCCTGTCCACATAGGTGTGAAACGAGGCTGTCCACAAGTGTCAAAAATCAGCCCAACAAATTTGCTCACAACTGTCCACAAACACTGTCAACTAGCTGTCCAAAATCTGCCCTGATCTGTCCAAATGGCACTGAATGAGAGGTATCTTCAGATATGAAGTTTACCCACTGTTTTGGACTGAAAACTTGCTATCCAAAACAACCAACAAATCTGATATAAAACCTCACAAAACTTCCCACAAAAGTGCTCCAAAATCAACAAGTCTAAGCCACCTTTGGCTTTGATACAATGTAGATTTTCTGAGGTCCTATGAGGCTGCCACCTAAGGTCTGTCCTTGACCTTAGTATGGCTCTAAGTTTCAATTGTGTGGCTGACTTCTCTTGTTGTTTTTAGGACAATAAACAATTACCAATCTCTCTGCTCAATATTTAATGGTTAAGTGTGTTAGAATATAATGGATTGTGCTCATTTAACCATAGAAAATATCACTATTGTCACCCAACCATAGGTCGAAGCCACCCTCGAGCACCTTAACCTTGACATAGAATTATTCTGGAAGAAAAACCTAGGCTAGATAGGCAAAAAAAGGTGGTGCATCTTTCTCCAAGGATAGCACACCAAGCAAGAGTAACAAGAACTGATCAGAGAGTCCAAACCATAACCAAGAGATAGTCCAAGCCAAAACCAAAATCTGCTAGTTGCAGCAGCCGCACCAACAACTCTCCTCCAGACTTGCACACAAACTGGCCAACTGCAGTGCGCACAAGTGTTGATTCTACAGTTCTGAGAATACTGGCTAGAATGAAGACTGACCTTTTGTATTTATACTAATTCTGGCAAACTTCTTGGGCCGACTTCTCATTCTGGGTACCAATTCTTTAGTATATAATATTTCCTTCAACCGACTTCTTCTCTTGGAGGCTAATAACCTAATACAAGTCATTCTCTTGAGACGACTTGTCTTCTAGGGTTATTAACCAATTAATTAGGGTTTCTTCTTACTTCCCAGAATATTCTATTCTCGTCATGTTTACACGTGGAGGTAAATACCTCTCGCAACTACCATAATATCAACACTCCCTCCTAGCTAGGGAGGTATTGAAGGTAATGGTATTGAGCACAAACATACCATTCACCCGGTAGAATCAGAATAGTCGTATAGACTAACTCATGATTAGATCATGAGCACTATCATCACTATCAATGTCATCAGTTGCATCATCTCTCGAAACCATACTCCATCTGAGTAATCAGACATGATGTTGGATAAGTCACTCACTCCACAGAGTGACATAAGAGCCATTCTTCTAATCCAGACATATGTCCTAGAAGAATAAATTTCCTGGAATATTTTCCATCTGGGGAATCTTTGTCCATTGATCATCCATCTAGATGATAATCATTTCCAACACTACTAATAGTTTTCAAGTCAAGTCAGAACAAAGTCATTCAATAGAACACAATTGTGTCTATCCATAGTAGTACATAACTACAATCCAGTGGTACACTGCCACACCAAGTAGCACAAAGATACTTGATCAATGACATATAGTCATAATCAGTGGAACACATCCACCACAATAGTATACATCGATTTTTTGGAGACATACAATCTCCATAACAATAATATCATTTGATATCAACTTGCACATAAAACATTGTTATGATATAAATTAAGTTATCTGGGCCATTCTTCCACTCACATTTGTGAGATCTAGAAGAGCATCTTCCCTTAGAAGGTATAACATCAATGATGAGATATATGGACTATTCTTCTTAAGAAAGGAAGAATAAATGTCCTGATTTCTTAGCCTGGACCATTCACCTATCCGGGCCATTCCTCCAGCACTAAACAAAGTGCAACATGGAGAGAATGACTCTGCCCTAGGGAATTCCTATCCCTGATTGTTGAACCTGGACCATTCACCTATCTGGGCCATTCCTCCAACACTAAACAAATTGAAACCTGGAGATAATGAATCTACCCTAGGGAATGACTGTCCAGACCATTTTCGAAGTAAATGACTCTCCTGCACCAACCTCCAAAATAAACCATTCTTCGAAACTGATCACAACTGTGAGCTTCGAAAGAACGACTATCCGGCGAGGAACACCAGTCTTCTTAACCACTACTGAGAGTGACTATCAAGGAGACTATCCTAGACAATCCCCCCACACTGGCCACAAGGGGAATCACTGTCTATGGTACATCAACAATCCATTGAACCATTTTCATTATGAAAATGAACGTTCAATCTAGACCATTTTCCGAACTGGAAAATGCCTGTCTGTCAGAAATCTCAAACCACTTTCCGAACTGGAAAGGAACTTCTCATCCTGGAACATTATTCGAACTGAAAAAATGATTGTCCATAAATCAATAACACATCAGTTCTCCCGCCCAACCTGGGAGTCATATCTTCCTTTTTCAATAAGGAAGTCGTCTCCATGAGCTCTAGCTTGAGTACACAAACTCTTTCATCTTGGACAAAGGCTTTACCAAAATGTCTGCTTATCTACTCATCCATGGAGATATATATTGGAGAACCACTTTATCTTTTCTAGACTTCATCACAGAGAGTGTAATGCTTGATCTCAATGTACTTTGGTCTTTCCGGAACACTGGTTTTCTCTGAAGGCTTCATATATCTCTGATCAATATAGTATATCATTGTTGGATTCATCTTTTGTTTCCTGCTAGCTAAAACATCGTAGAAAGGATCAAACTGGAACATATCCAAGTGGTACTTCTTCTACCATCATGAGGGTTTGTCATGGATTTAACAATCCATCATCTTGAGCTTTTGAGTAACCATTTCGATACAATGTCTTTGTTATAGAAGGTTTTTCCACCATGCTTCTGCTGTGCATTGGAGGTTATTTACCAAGTTGTTTGAATCCATACAAGACCTTCTTCCATCTTCATACAAGAGTCTCTTCTTGGTATATCTCAAAGCCTTGAGGTTGTTCTACAGATGTTATTTGTTCAATTATTCTGGATAATAGTATTTTCATTCATCTGATGTAAACTCCAACCCATGGATATTGCAGACAATATAATGTCTCATGTAGAGGCATGTCTAGTTTACTGGAACAAGCAATAATCATAGTCTTCTCCCTCCATCTGGGAGAACCTCTAGTTCTGGATCTCATAATGCTTACATTCATAAGTCTTCCATACACTGTTTTTCATTAGTTCCTTTTCTTGATTTCTTTTAGTGAGTTTAGATCAGGCTGGTAGTCTTTTGATTCTTGATACAATGATTGGTTGTTCTGGCTTTTCTTTCTCTCTTGGAATCTTCATGTTCTTCTTCATGTTTCTCTTTAGCTCTCGGTTCCATGGAGTTTTATATAGGTTCCACGCCCTGAAGATTCCAACTTATTTATTTCATCATAGGATCATGGATGTGGATGGACAACCAGGGATACTTTGAGGCTTCTTTTCAAAGAAAACTTCTTCTAAAGTCAAACTGAACACGTGTTGATTTTCATGGTTGCTACCATGGATAGATACTTCATCATCTTCAATATATAATTAGTATTATCTCCCTCCTAATCCTTTCTTCATGCATGAATGCATGCTCTTATTTTGGAAATACATAATCATCTCCCTCCATCTAAAAGAGTCCATGCTTCCGTCTACATCCTTATTGCCTTCTGCAAAGTGTCATAAGTCTTTCTCCAATTTCCTCTTGATTACTGACTTCTTTATGTATTTACTTCTTCTAGGTTTCTTCAAGATTGATTCTGATTTTGGCTTATCTTGCAGCTGTTTCTTATGTAATAACTTCCACATGAATTGTTACCAGGTTTTGTTGATGTACTTCATCCTTTCATGTGTATTTCCTGACTTGTAGTCATTGTGATAGCAATCCTTATCTTGTTGTTCTTCCATAGATATAGTTTCTCTTTGAACATGTTATCTTCTAGGAAATATATATGCAAGATATGTACATAAAACATGGTATGTACAAGAACTATGAAGAGTATTGTTACCTTGTCTTAGAAGAAGAAGTTTGTTTTGTCCTGCTTGGATTTCTTTGAGGGTTCCCTTTCTTCGACAACTGATAATTCATGTGTTTCCTTCCTTTTCTTTAACTCGGGACAATGATTCTTGTAGTGACCATACTTTCGACAATTGAAGCATTGTATTCTTGACATATCTTTCTCTTGTTTTGGTTTCTTCCTAGAACCAAACTTCCTTTTATTCTTGAAATTCTTGAACTTTGTTGTGAAAGCTTGATCATTGTATTTCTTTTGGGGTTTCTCTTTTGCATTGATCCTTGATTCTTCTTGTGCACAACAAGTCCAAATTTCTTCAAATGTAGGATACTTCTTCCTTGTGTTCATGTTTGCAACAAATGCATCCCATGTCTTGGGAAGACCATTGAGTATTATATTTACCAGTTCCTTCTCTGAGATGATCTCTTCAATAGCTTGTAGTTGATCTCTTAACTGAGAGATCCTCACAAAGTATGATGTTATGTTGTTATCATCATTCATTTTCATGTCATGGAGCTCATTCTTTAGACTCATTACTTGTCCAATGTTTCTGACTAAGAAGAGGTTTGTTAGGGCATCGTACATCTTCTTAGACGAATCAAGATGGGAGATGTAGGGTATCAACTGGTATTTTATAGAATACACTATGATACTCATGGAATTAATGTCATTGTCTTTGAACTTCTTCATAACTACAACGTTCTGTGGTTCCTTCTCTTTTCCTTCTTCAAACTCTGGTTCCACAATCTTCCCTTTCACGATATCCAACACTTTATTCTTGGCAAGGAATGGATCAGTCCTTGTCTTGCATGCTCTGAAGTTAGAAGCCCCTTCTAATTTTTTTTTTGACTTCATAATGTAAGTCATGGCTTCTTTGACTTGGTCAACCCTAGATTTGACCAAAAACTCAAACTTGATGTCTTAGCTTGCTGAGAGTACTAGGAGATGAGCTAGGCTAGGGAACACTACTCTATCCATAAATTAGGTCAATCCCTTCACTTAAGGTGCCTTAATGAGAGGGTTATGGTTTTTGCAACTGCACCTGCTAGTAACCCTAGCGGTAGTGCTTTAGTAACTACTCCTGCTAGAAACCCTAGTGACAGTTCTTCAACGAGCTTAGTATCCTTATGGATATGTTCCCTTCCAATGGTTAGATTGAATGAAGGGGGTGTGGGCCCATAAACTATTAGAATATAATGGATTGTGCTCGTTTAACCATAGACAATATCACTATTGTCACCCAACCATAGCCCGAAGCCACCCCCGAGCACCTTAACCTTGACAAAGAATTATTTCGGAAGAAAACCCTAGGATAGATAGCCAAACAAAGGTGGTGCATCCTTCTCCAAGGATAGTGCACCAAGAAAGAGTAACAATATCTAATCAGAGATTCCAAACCATAACCAAGAGATAGTCCAAGCCAAAACCAAAATCTGCTAGTTACAACAGCTACAACAACAACTCTCCTCTAGACTTGCGCACAAACTGTCCAACTGCAGTGCGCACAAGTGTTTCTTCTGCAGTTTTGAGAATAATGGACATAATGAAGACTGGCCTCCTGTATTTATACTAATTCTGGCATACTGCCTGGGCCAACTTCTCATTCTGGGTACTAATTATTTAGTATATAATATTTCCTTCAGCCGACTTCTTCTCTTGGAGGCTAATAACCTAATACAATTCATTCTCTTGAGCCAACTTGTCTTCTAGGGTTATTAACCAATTACTTAGGGTTTCTTCTTGCTTCCTGAAATATTATATTCTAGTCAGGTTTAAACTTGGAGGTAAATACCTCCCACAACTACCATAATATCAACAAAGTGATCTTTTAAGGTGCCCTTACAAGTGTTTTCTTTACTCAATGTTAGCACGTGAAATATACATTAAAACAAATAAAACTACCTCTAGATCTTTAACTTTAAAATGTTTATCTACACTTCTAAGCATGCATAAATTTGACACAGGTATTTTTGGTCAACATGACCCTGGATAAAACTCCCTCGGGGAAAACCAGTTTGGGATATATGTCTATAAATGAGGAGAATAGATGGTGGAATACAACAAGTACAAAATACAGATGAACCTGTTACAATAGTAGCTTGTCTCAAGTTGAAATACAAGTCCAAACTTAACAGGTGCACCCTAGCATGGTGTGCCCCTCATAAATGCTACCAAATCCACCATAACTGCTCCAAATGAAAGCTGTGAGCTCAGAATGGAAAAACCCTCCAAAGGAATGAAGTTATGATGTGTGGTCTCCCTCTGCAACTAATCCCACTATAATTTGATAGGTGTAAGTACTCCCCATTGATGATGCGCCCTCCTCCTCAAGTGCGCCCTTCTCAGAACTGGAAGCTCCACACTAAATAAATAAGACTCCAAGCTAGATGCCTCTCTCCATGAAATCATTCTCCCTAGCTAGCCTCTCCCAATGCAACAATAATCATCCTCTTTCCCTTCTCCAAGCTCCTTTGGTGAACATACAAGTGAATATGCTCTCCTTTGCCCCTTGTGCCCTCCTTTAGGAAGCATAAGGAAACCTAAAATATGGGTGGATGAGATCATCTCATCTCATCCCTAATCAATGGTTGAGATCATCTCACATATATCTCAACTAAAAACCCACTTCACTTAAGTTTCCATAGTTTCCACTTTATGTCTATTAATTCACCCACTTTGTGAATTAATTGTCACTTTAGGCTAAAATGACCAAATTTCGCTTTTGACTTAAATCTCCTAAGTGAAAGTGAAATTAGACACAAAGTACATAGTACAAGGGTAATAGTCTCCCCCTTTGTGCTTAGAGACTCATAAGCACATGGGGACCACTTTCCAAGATACCCAAATTCCAACATTGAGTAGGTTGAGCAATAGAGAGAGCAAGAAACCAAGAAAGAGGCATTTACAAGAAGCAAGAAGTCTCGTACACAGATCTGCACAGTTCTGTATAGTCGTACATACATGATCATATAGATCCACACAGTTGTACGACCATGACTGTACATGCATCCGTACAATCTATACAACAAACCGTACTATCCCAACATGTTGTTTCGCTTACTTTGGGGTGTTTTTGGTATCCATGTAGTGTTATTTTTTAAAGCATCTTATAGAGGTTTCTTTGTAATTTTTTCAAAGGAATGAAAAGATAGTTTTGAAGGAGTAATTACTTGTGTTGTGTGAAATTGATTTTTTTTCTTCCCCTGTTTGAAATTTATTTTCACGATAATTAAATTCAACAATCTACTTGTTTGATTGATATCATAAGGAATTTAGTCACCTAGGGCTTGGATTTTTCACAACATGTTAGATATAAAATCCTTCATGCTCTTCTTATATTTGTTTGTTTAGGTCACCTCCACACAATTTTTCAAGACCAAGTTAGGTCTTCTGTCTCTTTTAATAGGCCACAAATATCTATAATCAAAAGTTGCTCTCTTTTGACATGCAAATTCATTTCAATTTCGGCTCAAAACACAATTGGGGTATGGTAATATCAATTTGTAATTGTAGAGGTTCATGTTGGGGAATCCTACCACCTTATTCCAACTAAGTCTATCCATAAAGTGGGTCTAACTAGAACCTTCAAATTATTTCCTAGGAACATTTTGGGAAATTGATAACAACTTGTTGCAATGTTAACATTTATTTATCACTTTGCACCACTAGGTGCAATTACAAAAATTCAGAACACATCTAGTAGTTGAGTAGAACAATGTTGCAAAAATTTGGTATGGCAATAATCGATGTTATATTTTTACCTCGTTTGCTTGATGGTTGGTTCTCCTTCGTCATAGCACAACAATGACAATAGATCCATACTTTGGCACATCAAATCCATAACTAAATATGTTGATATTACGGTAGCTGCAAGGGGTATTTACCTCCACATGTAACCCTGATGAGAATAGAATATTCTGGGAAGAAAGAAGAAGCCCTAAAGCATTGGACATAACCCTAGAAGATAAGTCGACTAAAGGAAATATTTAATATTAAGTGTTTAGCCTCTAGAATGAGAAGTCGATCCAAACATATCAGGAAAATCAGTATATATACAGGAAGCCAGATCTCATTTGGTACACACAACTCACAACTGTAGAAGTGAAGAAGTGCACACTGCAGAAACTGGGTAAGTGCGCAAGTCTGAGGATTAGCTGCAGCTGTAGCTACTGCAAACTGTATTCTTGGTTTAGGATTGGAATTTCTATTGGTTATGGTTTGGACTTTCTGCCTTGTATGATATCTCTGGAAAGAGAAGTACACTGCATTGATTGACTATTAGGCCTAGGGTTTGCTTCCATAATCATTCTCTGTTAAGGTTAAGGTGCTCAGGGGTGGCTTCGACCTATGATTGGGTGACAATATTGATATATTGTCTATGGTTAAACAAAAACATCTATTACTTTCTAACAGGTTATGGGCCCACCACTATCTTCAGATAGTCTAACCACTGGAAGATAGATTGGGAGGATTTGCTCAGCTACAACTGCAGTTGCAACTAGTTTTTGCTGCAACAACGAAACCTTAACTCTCTTGTTGAGGCACCTTAAGTGAAGAGATTGACCTAATTTTTGGATAGCCTAGTGCATCCTAACCCAACGCACCTCCTGGTACTCTCAGCAAGCTAGGCGACCAAGTTTGTGTTTTTGGTCAAAGTCAAAGGTTGACCAAGTCAAAGCAATCATGACTTACTCTATGAAGTCATAAAACAAGTTAGAAAGGGCTTCTAACTTCATAGCATGGAATACAAGGATTGATCTCATCCTTGCCACGAATAAAGTGGTGGATATCGTGGAACCACAGTTCGAAGAAGGAAAAGAGAAGGAACCTCAGAACGTTGCAGTTATGGAGAACTTCAAAGACAATGACATAAATTCCATGAGTATCATAGTGGACTCTATAAAAGACCACTTGATACCCTACATCTCCCATCTTGACTCATCTATGAAGATTTACGATGCCCTAACAAACCTCTTCTCAGTTAGAAACATTGGACAAGTAATGAATCTGAAGAATGAGCTCCGTGACATGAAAATGAATGATAATGACAGCATAACATCATACCTTGTGAGAATCTCTCAGTTAAGAAATCAACTACAAGCTATTGAAGAAATCATTTCAAAGAAGGAATTGGTAAATATAATACTCAATGGCCTTCCCAAGACATGGGATGTATTTGCTACAAGCATGAACAAAAGAAAGGAGTATCCCACATTTGAATAACTTTGGATTTGTTGTGCACAAGAAGAATCAAGGACTAGCACAAAAGAGAATTCCCAAAATAAATACGATGATCAAGCTTTCACAACAAAGTTCAAGAATTTCAGAAACAAGAAGAATTTTGGCTCAAGGAAGAAACCAAATCAAGAAAAGGATATGTCAAAGATATAATGCTTCAATTGTCGAAAATATGGTCACTACAGGAACCATTGTCCCGTGTTAAAGAAAATGAAGGAAACAAACGAAGCAAAAGTTGCCGAAGAAAGAGAACCCTCAAAGAAGGCCAAGCAGGATGAAACAAACTTCTTCTTCTAAGACAAGGCAACAATATTCTTGATAATTCTTGTACATACCATGTTTACATAGCTTCTGTACATATATTTCATATCTATTTCTTAGAAGACAAGATGTTCAAAAAGAAACAAAACAATGGAAGAATAACAAGATAAGGATTGCTATCATGATGATTACAAGTCAAGCAATACACATGAAAAGATGAAGTACATTGACAACCCTTGGTAACAATTCCTGTGGAAGCTATTACATAAGTAATAGCTGCAAGATAAGCCAAAATCAGAATCAAACTTGAAGAAACCTGGAAGAAGTAAAAAATAGAAAGAAGTCAACAATCAAGAGGAAATTAGAAAACTTGTGACACTTTGCATAAGGAAATAAGGATGCAGCTGAAAGTGTGGAATCTCTTAGATGGAGGGAGCCAATTATATAATTCCAAATAAAGAGAATGAATTCATGCATGAAGCAAGGATTAGGAGGGAGCTAATCCTAAATAATATGATCCATTGAGGATTATGAAATATCTATCCATGTTCCCATTGATGGTAGCATCCATGAAAAACAACACATGTTCAGTTTGACTTTAGAATAATTCTTCTTCGAAAAGAAGACTTAAAGTATCCATGGTTTTCCATTCACATCCATGATCCTATGATGAAAGGAAGGAGTTGAAATCTTCAGGGCATGGAATCTATAGAAAACTCCATGGACCCAAGAGCTAAAGAGAAACATGAGGAAGAACATGAATATTCCGAGAGAGAAAGAAAAGCTAGAACAACCAGTCATTATATAGAAAATCACAAGACTACCAGCTTGGTTTGAACCCACCAGAAGCAATCAAGCAAAAGAAATGGAAGTTGTGACGAAGACAAGTGTATGAAAGACTTATGAATGGAAGCATTGCGAGATTCAAAATTGTTATCACCATAACAATTTTAGATGGAATTCAAGTTTCAGATTTAGCATAGGGATAGAATTATGTGGAGATGCAGATTAATTTGGAGGACCGAGTTACATATGGCAAAGAAAGGCCAATATAGCAAAGGCACGAAAGTTGATGGGTCCCGGTGGACCGTAGATCTTGAGCGGACCAGATCGACGGACAGGACACATATCAAGCAATGGAGTAGCGCGAAAGATAATTGTTCGAGGGTGGGCCGAGGAAAATACCATGGTTTCATTCCGCGAACACATGGCGCCACCAGAGGCATATCATGGAGAAAAGCGGTCTACCCAAAACCGTTTTGCCTCACCCCCGATATTGAAAAGAGCATATAAAAGGAGGACCCCAGTCATTATTTTATGATATTTCAAAGAATTTGAATGTTTGAAAAATGGCGCAAATGCTCCATTTGAAACTAAAGCTCAACAGTGAACCAGATTCGTGCATTCTCCGTCAATTCACAGGTATTTTTCATCATGGCCACGAACCCTGTCATTTTATCCGTAACAGAGAAAGAACCCACCTCTAAAGAAGAAGCCCTAATTGACAGGGACTCTGATGTATTTGATAGAGAAATAATAGTCTCACCCATTTCCGCATCTAGAGCCAATTTGCTAGACAATGTTGGAAAACAAATACCCTTCCTCGAAGCGACCTGAGATTCCATTACCCCTTACACCGTAGAAGTTGTTTTCCCTATCTCGGAGTTCATAAGCTGGTGTGCAGAACAGTATTCATAGGAAGAAAAGGTCATTTTGAATAAGTTAGGGTCAGAGGTCTTATGCGAAATAGATAGCCCATCAATTCGACACACTCTGAGTATACCAAAGTCTTCCCCCACAGTGTCAGAGCCCTTCGAGGAAAAGAAAATGATCATAGTCTACAAAGAATGTCCCCTCGAAGTAAAAACCCTATTTCTGCAAACCATTGTTAAACCTAAACACCATTCTAAGAGTCTGTCATTACCTATCAATGTAAGCGTCATGGTTATTGAGGTCCAGTGGGCTTGTTCCATACTTAGTAAAATATTAAGATTGGATAATGACAAGTTTGTAGTAGAATTCATGTTGTGTTTCCTGTTGACCTTTTTTCTGTCAGAGTCTAGTCAGTTGGTCTGTATAAGTTTTGAAATTTTCATCACCAACAATATGCACCAAAAACTGGTAAATTTCAATTCACTGAGACTCTTCAAATACTACAGGCACTTGCTGAGAATGTTCTTGGAATCGAATAAGACCGAATTCCCTAAAGTTGCATTCATCTCAACTGAATGCAAAAGGATCACAATGCTTATTTTCATAAATAAGATCATGTCTAGGGTATAGAGTCTCATCTTCAACACAAACCTGCCAAGGGTTTTGGAAGAAATGAAAATCTCTTTACAAATCAATCTAGAGAACAGGGTGGGAGATTGGATGTTGTTCATGCATTATACTGTAATTTGGGTATATGGTTATCAAGAGGGAACTTGCCTTTTTCCCGTCTTCCTAACTCCCAGAGTCTTTTCCCTAGAGTTCACCAGACAAAGACTTATTTCGGAGACAAAGTATTTTCTGAAAACACACAAGGAATATAACTTAAAATTTCCTTTCGTGATAGGACCCTTTGTGGTAAAGAACATGTCCTGTTTGCCACAGATCCAGGCCAAACTCAGTGGATTCAGGTTTAAATAGTTACAAGGGAGAAAATATGACCCACACCAGATCATATCTAAAATAAGACTGATGAGCAGACACGGCCCCTACGAGCACAAGCATGTTGAAGGATTTGATAAACTGACAAACTTGGAAACCTGTGCAGATATGGAAGTCACTTTGCAACCCGATCATACACAACAAACAAAGTCAGCCCTGTAGTAGATCCAATCACAGAAAACTTCTCCAAGGTTGATTATCAAATCTCCCAAGATGAGTGTTTATAACAAAAGGAGCAGTTCAAAGGTCATGAGTCCCAGTGGTCAGTAAAATTTGCTTAAGAAGGTGAAAATCACACAGTCCCCACAGATAGTAGATTTGGAGGAAGAAGAACCTAAAGATAAAATGGACATGGAAATGGTGGAGAGTAAAGAAAAAAATGAAGAAGCTAATACAGACATCACGCCATAGGGTGAAAGCAGCTCAAGAACTTTCAGCAGCAAAAAACATGTCTTTAGCAAGACACCTGGGGCAGTCTACCAATCCAAAGAAGATATAGCGAACCAGTATGTTGTGAAAGGAAATATGGGCAATAGTGAAATAAGAGAGTTGTTTCCTGAGGTAGAAAATATCTCCCAGCACAAGTCTTCCCTGATCTCAGTCAGGGATGTAGAAAGAAATATATTTAACATAGCAGTGGCAAATGATGATAAAGTGTCTGAAGTCAAGCTGCACTATGAAAACATTAGTGCCCCAGACAAGGTAAGGTTCCACAAAAATTCCAGTGACATGCTATATTCAGACTACCTCAGTCTAATTTTGAGGGTTTCAAGATTAACAACTCATGCACTTAAATTAGATGGACAATTGAAGGAGGAGAAAACATCCAACAAAGCTTGGTAGACCCAAGTCAAATGATTGGAATCTGAAGGCCCTTAAGGGGTAAAGGATTATTTAGATAAGAAAGAGAAGATGATCCAAAGCCTAAAGAAGAAGATGAAGATGTCCACCACATAACATCCACAGATAGCAGAGTTAGCTGCTCTAGAGAAAGAAAATGAGACATTCAGACAAGAAGCACTAAATTACAAAGATAAAGTGTTGCAACTAGAAAAAGAAAAAGAGAAGTGGTCACAAGAACAGGTAGCAACATCAGATATGGATGTTATTGTACCTTCTAAACAGAAGCTGGATCAAGCACTGATGGATTGGTTCAGGCTATGTCCCAAGTAAGTATAAAGACAGGAGAGATCAAGATCCTTAAGGAGGTCATAGAAAAGTTGCAACAAGAGATGAAAATGAAAGATGAAAATATGGCCCAATTCCAAAAAGAGAATAAGGATTTGCAAGAAAGAGTGAATATTTTGAAGACGAGGTTGAAGGGAAAAGGAATGTTGCAAGGGGATAAACATGTAATATGGGATTCTATTGTTGTTCAAGCTACTAAGTTCAGGGCTTATCTAAATTTTATAAATGAAAAAGACAACGTGGCTATCACTGCCCAAAGAAGGTGTACTGTTGTTAATGAGACATTGGCGAAAAATCCCTCTGAATGGGCCCAAAATGTTATTAATTTGCTGAATTTTGTGCCCACTTATGAACTCCATACCATTGGGGTCAAAGACAGGAATGCACTGATAATTTGGGCAAGGAGGATCATCTCTAAACACAATTTTCTTAAGTCAGTTCAAAACAAATATGTGCAAATGGAACAGAGTATACAAGAGTTTAAGGATACGTTTGAACAATTGTTTATCAAGGGCCTCCCATCATTTTGGGGTGGTAAAGAGAAATTTTATGATCAAGAGGAATACAATTTAGTGCAGAATGGATCATTCGAAATTTGAAGGCCTGGAAGAGAACTTGAAGGGACCTAGTTTGGTGGAATATTTGGCCACAAACTTTGAGATTTTGAATCAGTTCAAGACAGTGAAGATTGAGTTGCCAACTATGTCTTACGCTACCTGCATTAACCTGGAGTTTCTGATAAAGGATATGATGGATTACGAGATTCCTTATGACTCACAGTGGAAGGATATTATACGGTTAGGCAAGACGAAATACAATTTTCCAGGAACCATTTAATAACTTCCAGGTGTCACCAAACTAGCAAATTCAACAGGAGATCGGAGCAGGACAGATGGCGCAAAGGAAGCCGAGTAGTCAAAGAGATCCATCCCTAGTTTATGAAACATTTTTTGTTTAATCATTGTAAATCAGTTCATAAATCGAGCCTATCAATTGAAATTATTATAATTAGTTTTAGAAGCTGAAACGTTTCAGTTTCAGCCATTGTAATCGAATTGTATAAATGCTAGGAAACTTGAATGAATTAATGCTGGCAGAAGTGCAAGGGAACCGTTTTGGTTGTTTCGAGGTCTATTGTAACTTTCTGAAGTTGAATTGAATATATATGCAAAATATTTTGAAGTCTCTATGAAAAGATTCTAATGGTGGTGATATGAGTTTTGTCTTCCTTCATTGTATGTATTTTCTGTAATATTTAATTCCATTTACACTTTCTTCTGTTTAAATTGGAGAGTTAGATGCCCAGAATTCATCTTATAATGCTCTTGCCTTAAGCAATTTAAACTGTATGTATTTCCTCTTAACGAATTCAGAATTCATTTTAGTAATGCTCTAATGCAGTTATTTGTTTTCTCTTTCTTCCTACACTCCACTTAAATTCAATTTATAAATCGGATTCATCGCCTCATTTAGCCTTTATCCTATGGAGAGTTCTACCGAATGGTCATTGTTTTCATTCACTTTCACAATTTTGACTCCATAGCCCTGAGTGTTCCTCCCATTCTTTGCCAACAACTTTATTAAAAACCCCAAAACAAACCAAATCTAGCCACCGATTTCCAAAAAAATATCAAGTGACACGAGAGATCCATCTCTGAGTTGAGCAGGCTAGTGCTTCAACTCTAAAGTAGGTTGAAACAGTTACCTCTGTCATTTTTATATCATCTAGAAAAAAATTACAGTTTGCTAACATTTTGGCGTCGTTGCCAGGGACGAAATTGAAAAATCTTCCCTTGGAAAAATGACTTAAAGCTTTAGTTTAATCCCTAAGGGTGACAGTGGATCATATATCCTATTGGATGATATTATTTTTACCCCGACGAATTTGTTACTCAGAGACCAGTTGCACCACATAGTGTGAGACAAAAATCTTGGCTCCTAAGATAATTCACACCAGGAACAACCCATACCCAAAAGCTACAATCCCTCTGTTTGACCCTGAAAATCTTGTACATAAAAGAAAAGAAAGGCCAGTAACCCCAGTGTTGCTTCTAGACCGATATCTGTCTTTTCCCAAGGACGGAGTGACTAGGATTGAAGACCTTGAGTTTGATGTGAAATTTGAGAAAGCCCTATTTAGAACTAAGTCTGAATCTTGTCTAAGCAAGACCATATTTGATGAAAAGAGATTCCAAGATTTGATTTTAGCCACATCTGCCAGACCTATAATGACCCCCACTCAAAATCAATAGCCACTCCGACCCCTCACAGCAACCATGGAAGCCATATTTTCTCCCCTCATACTGCTTGCTCAACTACATGATTTAACTCAAGATTATAACCTAAGGATCAAACTATATGATGTTGAAGGTAACATATCAGCCTAGAAGCATCTAGACCGGTTTAATGATTTCATAGACTTGGAAGAGGTAGAATTTGAAGATGTGAAAATGAGGTTGTTTACACAAATTCTTGCAGGAGAAGTGAGGAAGTGGTTCAGAGCCCCTCCACCAGCTAGTATTGTAGATTTCAAGGCCTTTGAAACTGACTTCCTTGCAAAATGGGGAGACAAGAAAAAATCCCTTCAGTTGTTGACCCAGTACAACAACATGAAGAGATCACCTGATGAAACAATGCAAGAGTTTTCAGTTAGATTTATGAAGCTCTATAATTTGATTCCCACTAAGGTAAAACCCCCTCCTAAAGCTACTCAACTCAGATATGTTGACTCTTTTGAAATTGATTTTTCTTTATTATTAAGGGAACAAAGACCTACCACATTAGATGATATGATGACAGATGCCATAGAATTTGAAGTGAATCTAATGGCTTCAGGAAAGATAAAATATAACTTTGGTAGGGACATGAACAAAACTCAAGATAAAGCATAGCCTTCAACATCACAAACATCAGAAGAAAGGTTTGAATCAATGATGAGAAACATGGAAAGAATGATGGAGAGAATGGCCCTAGGAAATAGGCCTAACCGCAGAGAACAAGTTGATGGTCCACCTAGAAATCCGAGAAGACTAGTTATTCCACAAATTAGACAAAGAGAGCAAAGAAATCAGGGAAATTAGGGGAATCAAACAAATCAATCAGATCAGGCAAATCAAGGAAACCAAGGAAATCAGAGGGAACAACAAACAAGGCCTACGTTTCAAAATAATTATGTGAATGAGGATTATGATGGATATTTTGAAGACAACATGAACCGTTGTGATGATAAAGAAACAAAGGTATTTTTGACTAAATAATAACATGATCAATTCATGGATACAAGTGAAATCTTTTTGCAAGATGAGGAGGAAAGGTTGTCAGTAGAAAGGGAAGATTACCAGACAGGATTGCAAAATGCCATCGTGCAATTCCAAAGACAATATAACCTTCGAAATCAAAAGGTACCTCCAAATCCTCCAAAGGGAAATCCCACCAAAGAAGCTCAGAGTAACATACCTTCTTCAAGTTATCCCAAAAAGGATTTTTCTGCAAAAGATTCAGCTGCAAAAGACTCTACTGCAAAGGATTCAGCTACAAAGGGTACTGTGGACAAAGGAAAGAAGAAAGAAGAACCTCAAAAGAAATTATTGGAAGAAAGGAAAGAAATGGTCACCAAAGAGGTAGAGAGAACATCATCCCCCTTTAATTTTGAAAGTGAGATGGCCAAGATCAAAATTTCGGTACCATTTAATGAATTGATCAAGAATAGCGAGTACAGAAATCAGATCATCAAGATACTTAAGATGGGACAAACCTATGATACCCTGAACATACAAGATGATCACCCAACCATCTTATTTGGGCCAAGAGTAGAAGAAAACAGTGAAATTGAAGAAGTTCCTCCTTTTTATGTCAATTTGAAAATCCACGACATGACTCTCCACAATTCTATGTTGGATTCTGGAGAATCTCACAACCTGATGCCCAAAGTGGTCATGCGCCAATTGGGCCTCCATGTCACAAGACCTTATAAAGATCTGTTCTCTTTCGATTCAAGAAAGGTGAAATGCCTTGGCCTGATCATAGATATGGTGGTGTCTTTGGCACAAATCCCAAAAAAGAACATGGTTATGGATGTAGTGGTTGTTGATATCCCTCCAAAATTTGGCATGTTGTTGTCCAGGTCATGGGATGCAAAATTAAAGGGAACCCTCCAGATGGACATGTCATATGCCATTACTCCTGTCTTTGGTCAAGACATAATATTGTACAGAGAGGTTTTTCTTAAATACATGGTCAGCAACAGGTCACAACCTAGCAATCATCCCATCTATTCCGTGTAAACTGAGTTGGGGTCTTCCATTTTCTTCAATGACCTATGTTCTGAAGACAAAGAAATAGAAATCGATATGGATGACAAAGAGAGACATGATCAGGTGAATGAAAAGTTTTCAGAGCAACAGGATGACGCGAAAGATCAGATTTGGAGGATGAATTTCGATGGAGCTGCCTGTAGAGAGGGAGTTGGAGCTAGCGTATGGATCAATCGCCCCAAAGGAGATTCAAAATTATGTTCTTACAAACTTGTTTTTGAATGTACAAATAGCATGGCCGAATATGAAGCATTAATATTGGGGTTGAAAGTTTTGGAAGAATTGGGTGCCAAAAGAATTGTTGTACATGGATAATCTGAGCTAATTATAAATC
Source organism: Picea sitchensis (assembly GCA_010110895.2). Classification (NCBI taxonomy): domain Eukaryota; kingdom Viridiplantae; phylum Streptophyta; class Pinopsida; order Pinales; family Pinaceae; genus Picea; species Picea sitchensis. The sequence goes on from SNQJ01S0048772.1 coordinate 34,457, forward strand.
AAATCAAAGGCATATACCAAGCAAAACATCCCAGACTCGGGGCTTATAGGAATCTGGTACTAGAGATCCTTGAGAAGTTTCCAAAATGTAATCTTTCAACTATTCCAAGAGAATAGAATCAGGTTGCTAATGCTTTGGCTACTTCAACGACAGTTTTCAAAGTTCCAATTTTCCCTGACAAAAGCTACAAGGTTGAAGTCAAGTACAAGCCAGTAGTACCAGATAATATGAAGCACTGGCAGGTTTTTGAAGACGAAAAACAAATAGAAATCTTCCTCAAGATGGAGAATGAATTTGAGAATTTGAACATTGATGATGAACACTATGATGATGAGGTGGATGCAACTACTTTCACAAAGGAAGGGTATTTTGACAATCAGATTGCAGGCAAAGATATCGTTAAGCTAAAGAGAAACATCATTCCCAAAGGTCTGGTCCCATTGGAAAATCTTTTTGATAACAATGATGTGGCAAGAAGTCCAAATATTACAGTAAATGAAGGGGATGTGGAAGATTACAATATTGGGACTCTAGAGGACCCAAATATCATTAATCTATCCAAAAGGCTTAGTCCTGAAGTCAAGGAAAGATTTATCAAATTGATGAAAGAGTTCCCTGATGTTTTTTCCTGGAGTTATGATGATTTGAAAGTTTATGACACCAATATAATACAACATGTGATCCCAATAAAAGAAGATCATAAACCTTTCAAACACAAATTAAGGAGGATAAATCCTTTACTGCTGCCTTTGATCGAGAAAGAAGTAAAAAAAATATTCAAAGCCAAAATCATAGTGTCCCTGAGATTTTCCAAATGGGTGGCAAATCTGGTGCCAGTCAGAAAGAAGAGTGGAGAAATCAGGTTGTGTGTGGATTTCGGGAATCTGAACAAATTATCTCTAAAAGACAACTACCCACTGCCTAAGATGGATCATATTTTACAGAAAGTGGCGGGCTCTTAGAAGAGGTCAATGTTATATGGTTTCTATAGGTACAATTAGATTATGGTGCACCCTGACGATCAGGAAAAGAGGACGTTTACCACACCATGGGGAACATTCATGTATGCCAAGATGTCGTTTGAGCTTATGAATGCAGGGGAAATGTTTCAAAGAACTATGGACATAGCTTTTGCTGATGAAAAAGACAAATTCATTTTTATCTACCTTGATGACATCACTGTGTATTCTACCTCAGATGAGAAACACCTCAAGCACCTTAGAAGGGCATTTCAAAAATGTAGAAAGTTAGGGATCTTGTTGAATCCTAAGAAGTCAAATTTCGCCATAGAAGAAGGAAATTTGTTGGGTCACATTATTTCAAAAGAAGGGACAAAAGTAGACCCCAACAGAGTTGAAGGGATCTTAAAAATTGGCATACCCATAAGTAAAAAGGAGGTACAATATTTCCTGAGCAAAGTTAACTTTCTAAGAAGATTCATCCCTAATTTGGCTGAATCATAAAACATATTACCAACATGCTCAAGAAGGGAAATGAAATAAAGTGGATTCCTGAGGCTAGAAAGTCTTTTGAAGGCATCAAGGTGGCATTGACCAAAGCTCCTGTACTGGCTAGTCCCAATTTTGAGAAAGATTTCATATTATTCTCTTTTGCCTGAGAACACACAATTGCCGGTGTTTTACTCCAGAAAGATGACCAGAATTTTGAGAAGCCAATAGCGTATTACATCAAGACATTGAGGGATGATCCTTTAAAATATGACCTTATGGAGAAGAAATCATATGCTATAGTCAAGGTATTGAAAGAATTCAGAGTTTACATCATACATTCCCATACCACTGCTTATGTACCAAACAACTCAGTGAAAGACATCTTGACCCAACCTGATCTTGAAGGAAAGAGGGGTAAATGGATAACAGTTCTATTAGAATATGACCTAGAAATCAAACCCACCAAGTTGATCAAGGGACAGGGACTGACAAAGCTGATGGCACAAACAAATTGTGAACTTTTAGGAATAAATTTCATCATAGACCTGTCATAAGTTGCAGAAGAGGAAAAGGAAACTCCACAAATATCCCATAAATTTCTTGACTCTACATGGTATGAAGATATCATCCATGTGCTGAAAAATTTGCAAGCTCCTCCTGAGTTTCGTAAAACAAAAGCCAGATTCCTGAAATTGAAGGCAACAAAATTTTGTATAGTGAATGAATCGCTATATTGGAAAGATCTAGGGGGGATTTTATTGAGCTGTTTGATAGAATGAGAAGTAGAGAGGACTATCAGAGAGTTCCATAAGGGTGATTGTGGGGGTCATCATTATTGGAATACAACTGTGCATAATATTTTGAGGGTTGGATTCTATTGTCCTAGCATCTTTCTCGATGTTTATAAAGAGGTTTTGAAATGCCATGAATGTCAGATTTTTGATGGAAAAGGAAAATTGCAATCTATGCCTTTAAAACCAATTTCGGTGGAAGATCCTTTCAGACAGTGGGGACTTGATTTTATAGGGGAAATACACCCGCAATCCTCACCTCAACATAAATGGATCCTGACAGCGATAGATTATTTCACTAAGTGGATTGAGGCAGTTCCCACCAGACAGGCGACAAATGATGTTATCATCTAATTTTTAGAAGAAAATATTATGTCCAGATTCGGATGCCCGATCAAGATTATAACAGACAATGCAACAACTTTCAAGTATAAGAAAATAGAAAAATTCTACAGTGATTACAATATCAACCTTGGTCATTCTACATCCTACTATCCTAAAGGGAATGGATTGGCTGAATCTTCAAATAAAAGCTTAGTCAGAATCATCAAAAAACTGTTGCAAGAGAATAAAAAGACCTGGCACAAAAAGTTCATCCATGCATTATGGGCTGACATAGTATCCTCAAAGAGAGCCATAGATACATCCCCTTTCCATATCATTTATGGTATAGAGGTTATTTTTCCTACTGCGTTGGGATTGCCAGTGATGAAGCTATTACAGGAGTAGGGGGCGGAACCAGACACAAATCGAAGAAGAGATGACGAACTAATCAACGTTCAACAAACCAGGGAAAACGATTTCCATAATGCCTAGCTGCACCAAGACAAGATCAAAGAGGCTTTCGACAGACACACCAAGGCAGATGATTTCAAACCATGAGACTTGGTACTAAAATGGGATACTAGAAACGAAGATAAGGGAAAGCACGAGAAGTTTGACCATCTCTGGCTAGGACCGTTCAAGATTCCATCATACCATGGAGGCAATTCCTACATACTACAGGAGAATAATGGAGATATCGTAGGAGGAGGGCCTGTGAATGGAAGGTTCCTCAATCATTACACTGTTTAAAAAGTATTCACCCCTCCCATTCATTGTACATAATCATTTTTACATTTTCTTTTCGCATAAAGAATTTGGCATAAAAGCATCATAGTTGAAGCCCAAAGTGAAGGACCTAAGCTACGCTGAGTCAATTTTGAGTTTTTTGACTAAAGACCAACATATTCAGATCACACGAATAAATCACAACCCAATGGATAGGCACTAGGTCTATAGTTATTTGCTACCTCACAAGGAGGATAACATCCCCAGTTGGAGCCTATGTTATCACCATAACAATTTTAGATGGAATTCAAGTTTTAGATTTAGCAGAGGGCTAGAATAGTGTGGAGATGCGGCTTAATTTGGAGGATCAAGTTACATCTAGCGGAGAAAGGACAATATAGCAGAGGCGCAGAAGTTGATGGGGCCCGATGGACTATAGATTTTGAGCGGCCTAGATCAATGTCCAGGACACATATCGGGTGATGAAGTAGCGCGGAAGATAATTGTTTGAGGATGGGCCGGGGAAAATACCATGGTTTCATTCCATGGACACGTGGTGCCACCAAAGGCATATCGGGGTGAAAATCGGTCTATCCAAAACCGTTTTGCCTCACCTTCGATATCGAAAATCCCATATAAAAGGAGGACCTTGGTCATTATTTTATAATATTTAAAAGCATTTGAACGTTTGAAAAATGGCGCAAATGCTCCGTTCGAAACTGAAGCTCAACAGTGAACCAGATTCGTGCATTCTCCATCGATTCACATGTATTTTTCATCATGGCCAAAAACCCTGTCGTTTTATCCATAACAGAGAAAGACCCCACCTCTAAAGAATAAGACCTAATTGACAAGGACTCTGATGTATTTAACATAGAAATAACAGTCTCACCCATTTATGTGTTCAGAGCCAATTTTATAGACAATGTTAGAAAAAGAATACCCTTCCTCGAAGCGGCCCAAGCTTGAATTACCCCTTACGTCATAGAAGTCGTTTTCCCTTTCCTAGAGTTCATAATCTAGTGTGCATAACAATATTTGCAGGAAGAAAATGTCGTTTTGAATAAGTTAGGGTTAGAGATCTTATGAGAAATAGATATCCCGTCAATTTGACACGCTCTCAGTATAACAGAGTCTTCCCCCACATTGTCAGAGCCATTCGAGGAAGAGAAAATGATCACAGTCTAAAGAGAATGTCCCCCTGAAGTAAAAACCTTATTTCTACAGACCATTGTTAAGCTTGAACACCATTATGAGAGTTTGTCATTACCTATCAATGTAAGCATCATGGTTATTGAGGTCCAGTGGGCTTGTTCCATACTTAGTCAAATTTTAGGATTGGATAACGAGAAGTTTGTAGTAGAAGTCATGCTGGGATTCATGTTGACCTTTTTTCTATTAGAGTCTAGTCAGTCAGTCTGTATTAGTTTTGAAAAGTTCATCACCGACAATATGCACCAACAAATGGTAAATTTCAATTCACTAAGACACTTCAGGTACTACACACACTTGCTGAGAATGTTCCTGGAATCGAATAAGACCGAATTCCCTGAGGCTGCATTCATCTCAACTGAATGCAAAAGGATCACAATGTTTATTTTCATAAATAAGATCATGTCCAGGGTATATAGTCTCATCTTCGACACAGACCTGCCAAGGGTTTTGGAAGAAATGAAAATATCTCTACAAACCAATCCAAAGAACATGGTGGGAGATTGGATGTTGTTCATGCATTCTACTGTAATTTGGGTATATGGTTATCAAGAGGGACCTTACTTTTTTCCTGTCTTCCTGAATCCTAGAGTATTTTCCCTAAAGTTCATTAGACAAAGAATTATTTCGAAGACGGAGCATTTTCTGAAAACGCACAAGGCATCTAACCTAAAATTTCCTTTCGTGATAAGACCCTTTGTGGTAAAGACCAGATCTCGTTTGCCTCAAATCTAGGCTAAACTCAATGGATTCGGGTTTACACAGTTACAAGGGAGGAAATATGACCCACACCAGATCATATCTAAAAGAAGATTGATGAACAGACAAGGCCCCTACGAGAACGAGCAGGTTGAAGGATTTGATAAAATGGAAAACTTGGAAACCTGTGCAGATATGGAAGTCACTTTGCAACCCGATCATACATAACAAAAAGAGTCATCCCTACAATAGATCGAGTCACAGAAAACTTCTCCAAGGTTGATTATCAAAGCTCCCAAGATGAGTGTTTATAACAAAAGGAGCAGTTCAGAGGTCCTGAGTCCCAGTGGTCAACAAAATGTGCTTAAGAAGGTGAAAATCACACAGTTCCCACAGATAGTAGATCTAGAGGAAGAAGAACCCAAAGAGAAAATGGACATGGAAATGGTGGAGAGCAAAGAAAAAAACAAAGAAGCTAATACAAAAAGCATGCCACAGGGTGAAAGCAACTCAAGAACTTTCAGCAGAAAAAAATATGTCTTTAGCAAGACACCTGTGGTAGTCTACCAATCCAAAGAAGATCTAGCAAACTAGTATGCTCTGAAAGGAAATATGGCCAATAGTGAAATAAGAGAGTTGTTTCTTGAGGTAGAAAATATCTCCTAGCACAAGTCTTCCCTTCTCTCATTCAAATATGTAGAAAGAAAGACATTTAACATAGCAGTGGCAAATGATGATAAAGTGTCTGAAGTCAAGATGCACTATGAAAAAATTAGTGCCCCAGACAAGGTAAGGTTCCACAAAAATGCCAGTGACATGCTATATTCAGACTACCTGAGTCTAAGTCTGAGGGTTTCAAGATCAACAACTCATGCACTTAAATTAGATGGGCAATTGAAGTAGGAGAAAGCATCCAACAAATCCTAGTAGACCCAAGTCAAAACATTGGAATCTGAAGGTCCTCAAGGAGTAAAGGCTTCTTTAGATTACAAAGAGAAGATGATCCAAAGCCTAAAGAAGAAGTTGAAGATGTCCACCACATAACATCCACAGACAACAGAGTTAGTTTCTCTAGAGAAAGAAAAGGATACATTCAGAGAAGAAGCACTAAATTACAAATCTAAAGTGTTGCAGCTAGAAAAAGAAAAAGAGAATTGGTCACAAGGACAGGTAGCAACATCAGATATGGTTGTTATTGTACCTTCTAATACAGAAGCTAGATCAAACACTGATGGATTGGTTCAGGATATGTCCCAAGTAAGTATAAATACATGGGAGATCAAGAGCCTTAAGTAGGTCATAGAAAAACTGCAACAAGAGATGAAAATGAAAGATGAAAAGATGGCCCAATTCCAAAAAGAGAATCAAGATTTGCAAGAAAGGGTGAATAAGTTGAAGACTAGGTTGAAGGGAAAAGTACTATTGCAAGGGGATAAACATGTAATCTAGGATTCTATTGTTGTTGAAGCTGATAAGTTTAGGGTTTATCTAAATTTTATAAATGACAAAGACAACGTGGCTATGACTGCTCGAAGAGGGTGTATTGTTGCTAATGAGACATTGGCGAAAAAACCCTCGGAATGGGCCTAGAATGCCATTAATTTTCTGAATTTTGTGCCCACTTCTGAACTCCAGACCATTGGGGTCAAAGACATGACTGCATTGATCATTTGGGCAAGGAGGATCATCGCTAAACACAATTTTCTCTAGTCGGTTCAAACCAAAGCTGTGAAAATGGACAAAGTATACAAGAGTTTAAGGATACATTTGAACAATTGTTTATCAAGGGCCTCCCATCATTTTGTGATGGTAAAGGGAAATTTTACGGTCAAGAGGAATACAATTCTCTCCTCACTCAGTGCAAAATGGATCATTCAAAATTTGAAGGCCTGGAAGAGAACTTGAAGGGACCTAGTTTGGTGGAATATTTGGCCACAAACTTTGAGATTTTGAATCGGTTCAAGACAGTGAAGACCGAGTTGCCAACTATGTCTTATGCTACCTGCATTGACCTAGAGATTTTGATAAAGGAGATGATGGATTATGAGATTCCTTCTGACTCAGAGTGGAAGGAGATTGTACGGTTATACAAGACAAAATACAGTTTTCCAGGAACCAATTAGTAACTTCCAGGTGTCACCAAACTGGTAAATTCAACAGGAGATCAGAGAAGGAAAGATGGCGCAAATGAAGCTGAGCAGTCAAAGAGATGCATCCCTAGTTTATGAAACATTTTTTGTTTAAACATTGTAAATCGATTCTTATATCGAGATTGTCAGTTGATATTATTATAATCAGTTTTAGAAGATGAAACCTTTCAGTTTCATCCATTGTAATCAAATTGTATAAATACTAGGAAACTTGAATGAATTAATGTTGACAGAAGTGCAAGGGCACCTTTTTGGTTGTTTCGAACTCTATTGTAACTTTCTGAAGCTGAATTGAATATATATGCAGAAGCTTTTGAAGTCTCTATGAAAAGATTCGAATGGTGGTGATATGAGTTTTGTCTTCCTTCATTGTATGTATTTCCTGTAATCTTGTATTCCATTTACACGTTATTTTGTTTAAATTGGACAACTAAAGGCCCATAATTCATCTTATGATGCTCTTGGCATAAACAATTTAAATTGTATGTATTTCCTCTTAACGAATTCAGAATTCATTTCAGTAATGCTCTGATGCAGTTATTTGTTTTCTCTTTCTTCCTATAATCTACTTAAATTCAATTTATGACTCAGATTCATCACCTCATTTAGCCTTTATCCTCTAGAGAGTTCTACCGGCTGGTCATTGTTTTCATTCACTTTCAAAATTTTGAGTCCATATCCCTGAGTGTTCCTCCCCTTCCTTTCCAACAACTTTATTAAAAATCCCAAAACAAACCAAATCTAGCCATCAATTTCCAAATAAATATCAAGTGACACGAGAGATCCCTCTCTAAGTTGAGCAGACTAGTGATTCTTCTCTAAAGTAGGTTGAAACATTTACCTCTGTCATTTGTCTATCATCCAGACAAAATTTATAGAGTGCTAACAAGAACTAGAGGTTCTCCCAGATGGAGGGAGACAACTATGATGATATCTTGTTCCAGTAACCAAACATACCTCTACCTGAGCCATTATATCTTCTGCAATATCCATGAGTTGGAGTTTACATCAGATGAATGTAAAGACTGTTCTCCTCAAAAGAGTAATTGAACAAGAAGCGTATGTAGAGAAACCTCAAGGTTTTGAGGTATAGCAGAAAGAGACCCTTGTATGCAGATGGAAGAAGATCTTGTATGTATTCAAACAACTTGGTGCAGAACCTCTCATGCATAACAGAAGCGTGGTGAAAACTTTCTATAATGGAGATAATGTATCAAAATGGTTACTCAGAAGTTCAGGACGATGGATTGCTAATCCATGACAAACTCTCATGATGACAGAAGAAGTGCTACTTGGATATGTTTCAGTTTGAGCCTTGCCACGATGTCATGAGCTAGAAGGAAACAAAAGTGTTGAATTCAACCATGATATATTGTAATGATCAGAGCTATATGAAGCCTTCATAGAAAACCAGTGTTCCAGATAGACCAAAGTACATTGAGATCAAGCATTAAATTCTCCATGATGAAGTCCAGAAAAGAGAAGTGGTTCTCCAATATATCTTCACAGATGAGAAGATAGAAGATATTTTGGTAAAGCCTCTATCCAAGATTAAAAAGTTTACGTACTCAAGAAACAAGCTAGAGCTCGTGGAGACGACTTCCTTATTGAAAAAGGAATATATTACTCCTAGGTTGGGAGGGAGAATTGATGTGTTATTGATTTATTGAGTCCCTTTCCAATTCGGAAAGTGGTTTGATATTTCTCACGGACATGCATTTTCCAGTTCGTAAAATGGTCCAGATCAGACAATCATTTTCGTAATGAAAATGGTTCGATAGATTGTTGATGTACCATAGACAACGATTCCCCTTGTGGACAATGTGGGGGAATGGTCTAGGACATTCATTCTTCTTGGTATTCACTCTGAGTAGTGGTTAAGTAGAATTTCCCTCCTCGCCGAGCAGTCATTCTTTCGAAGTTCACAGTTGTGAGCAGTTTCGAAGAAAGGTCCATTTTGGAGGTTGGTGCAGGAAAGTCATTTCCATTAGGGATTAGTTTGTTCACTTTGGCATTGGTTTGTTTTCACCACTAATGGTTGCGTAGTGGGTTATATTGATTCTTTCTTGGCCCTATCTTCACCCCAGCATTGTGGTTGTTTGACTGGAGAGCCACAAGGTTTATACCTTGCGTGTGCTAAGTATCGTTATAAGGCTAAAATGAAACTTGGATCCTCTGGTTATAACCTCTCCTATCACGGGTTTCGTCACCCTGTCCATAGAGTAAATTGTGGTTTTCTCTGTGGATAAACCATTGGTATCGAAGGTTTTCACCATAGAGAAGAGTCGGCTCTAGTCTCCCTTTGTTGGCCATAAAGAAAACCCTTAACTCCTCAGTTATGAGGGTTGATAGAGAATACTGTCGTGGCCTCTCCAATTTACTATTGGTTATTGTTGACTGGTATGTATTGTCGACATAATTGATTACAGGCTCGCCCAATTGATTATGTGATAATCGTGTCAGTTTTGGTATCTAGTCACTACATGTGTTGTTACAATGGATAAAACCCCCCATGGTTATTGGACAGATCAAATACATAGTCACTCTCCTTGTGTTTAAATGAATTTATAAACCAGTATTGTTTTTAATTGAGTAAGTCACAACGTCGCTTCATGTCAATGCATGGGTATGTGTGGTTTCTACAACATGCCAGGCCAGGTTGTTGATTATTAGGATAGATCAAGTAATATGCTCAACATTGAATTGGTTGATTGAAGATTGGGGTTAATACATGATCATTGTCTTTTGCATTGAAGATTATTGGGATGTTAAACTCAACATTAGTTACAATTGTTTAATGATATGCGTGTGTAATGCATTTGTATGTGTGGTGTTCCTACACCACGAATAAATCGTCACTATAACTATGAGTTTTTTTGGCCAAATGGTTATTGCAACTGAGATGAATATGGAATTTCCATCCACTATATGTGTTATGGATATTTGATTGTGTCATTAAGGATGAGCCTGAGTTTTACACAACATGGTTTGGATTGCAGTTTGGTTAATTTGAGCACTACTGTATTAGATTGATAGCTCAACACGATGGGTTGAGTTAATGATACTATGACTGCATGTTTATAATTATCAAATGGAAATGTTGCATCGTGGTGTTTGAAGTATGTTTGCCCACTGTGTATGATATGGATATTTTTGGGTTGTGCACTCAAAGATAGTCACAGAGTTTTAAGCATGACTTTGTTGCAATTCAATTATTTGTATTACGAAGTCAGGCATGTTGTTGCTACCTCATTGTGTTGGATGGATAGCCCAACATTTTGATTATTTAGAGTCATGTTGAATTGGGCTTGTATAGTCACATAATTACACTTGATTGATTGAATTATTTTGTGTTTTATACAACATAGCATGAGTTGGAATGGTGGTGGTTGTCTGTTTCCTTAAATAACTTGTCAGGGTTTTTTCAATTTAAATTTGTATTATTGGGTTGGTTGTCCATTATGTATGTTTAATGAATGTCATGCATTTTAAATGACAGGTCTGATTGCAGTGACAGTATAACTTCACTGCAATTTTGAGACACGACTTTTGAGTGTATTTAATGATTGAAGTAATGTGTGGGCAACGGTTGATTCTAATAATTAACATAGTGGAAATGGTTACTATTATACATTTGAGAATTGTTATAAGATGTTAATTGGATAAATAAGAGGAACTAAACTCCCTTACAGATTGTTGTGGAATGCCTATTGTCTTGTTGATGGAACTGTACTGGATATTTTGCTCTGAACAATGAACTAGTTAATACACAATAATTGTTATTAGGTCACAATGATCATTTGATTGGTGTATCTCCTTTTAACATAATGATTATATGGATTACTTGATTAATTTTATGAACAATACTCGCTCTCATTCCTCACCATTATTTCTCTTTTCTCTAATTAAAACCCCATCGCCTTCCCACATTCATTTTTCACTCCTTGTTCTAAAATTGATTAGATTCAAGAAAAATTTTGTGTTGAAGCAGTTGGCAGTAGAAGTGTCTTCATGAGTTACAGTGATTTTTTCTTTGATTTGTAGTTGATTGTTTTTTTCCTTGAGCAATAACCAAATTTTCTCCCCCTCATCATATCATGTTTCACTCAATAAAAACCCCTCACATATCCCAGGATCCTTTATTCACCCCCTTCTCATTCATTAACAATTAAACAATTTGTATGGATTGGATTGCGTGAGTCTGATACATTGTTAAGCCAAAATATATTTCATATTTTTAAGAGTTGTCATGTATGGTTATTTAAAAAGAATATTTTCTAATCAATCATGCATGCAGGAATGAGTTTTTTCAGTTGAGGTAGCCATGGCCGAGGAAACTGAGGGAGAGGTAACTGGAACAGAGGCCCGGGAAGGCCAAGGTTCTCCATACATTTTGATGCTGACTCACAAGATCTTGGCCAGTTGTTTCAGGCCAAATTTTTAAATTGGATTGGGCAAGGAGTGGTCCAACCCAAGCCTGAAAGGCCTCCTTTCCAAGTTTCGCAAGCCCCTGGTATCCTTGTGCCTCATCACGTATCATTGCAACCCGAAGTTCCTGAAAATGATGGATGGAACCCGACAGTCTCCCAACATCATGGCTGGCCTAATTTATCCCTACATGTTCCTCCGTCTATTAACCCCATTGTCCAAGATGCCCCCCACTCACCAGTGCAGTCCTCTCATGCTAGCAAAATGTTGAAAACTGAGGCCCACCATGCCCTTGACAAAGGAAAAGCCATTGTTGCCCCTTCCTCGCCCTTCAATGGCTCTGAAAAATCCATGTCTTCCTGGATGCATTTGAGGGATGATTGTTCCCACGTGATCAGCATTATTAAGACTAAAGGCTTAGCAAAGACAAAGGAAAATTCAGGAAAATAGAAGGGTGACAACAACAATCAAGGAAAGATTTCATCTCAGAGTGGGAAATATGTATTTTGAGTTTTTATTTTATCTATTGTTGATGACAATTGACTTCAGGAACTTTTGGACAACATGTTTTATTTTTGGATATATGAGTAATATTTTTTTTGAAAATAATTTCAAATATCATGAGCTAAATTTTCAAATGTAAATATGATGATGGGAGACACAAGGAGGTGTGTTTTGCTTAAATAACTAGTTATGTTATGATTGTTATGAGCTAAAGGGAGTCACAAGGGGTCCCATCTACTAGTTATTATTTATTTATAACCCTTATTATGATTATTACTTTTCCTCTTTAACTAAAAAGTTGGTTGAATCTTTATTTAACTTAACTAATGAGGTGGTTCAACTACCTCAACCAATTCTGATTTTCTTAAAGGAAAAAGGAAAGGGATGAAAAAAAGGGATAGAAAGAGAAGCATACTAAGGTTTGCTCTTTGAGTTTATGCTGAGATAGTTCAATTTTCATTCATTCCTTAATTTATCACAACCCTATTTCTTTTTATGATAACAGGGTTTTATTGTAGACAACAATATTCGGGGTTGAATTACATCATTCATACACTTGTTTTTCAGAGGTGTTGATCTATCTTTGATAGTCTATGTAAACCTTCATGTTTGTAAATTAGTTTTCATGACTGACAAAGGCTATTGTGCAGAGACGAGTGGGTAACAATCTATGGCAAGCTTATCTATCTTTTAGAGTTCATTTTTTTATTCTCTGTGAGAGGTCCTTTTGTGTGTTCCATCAGAGATGTCTAAGTTTGAATTTGGTCCTAAATTTCCACATGAAATTTTGTAAAAGAATTACTCTTTGGTGAATTGGAATGAAATAAAGGATTGCTTTGTGTCTCATCTATCTTGATTATCATCTTGGTGTATTTACTTTTGTCTCTACATTTATTTCAGCAACTGTTATGTTTAGAAAACATATAAAAAATTTAATTTCCCACAAACTTTATTACTTATAAAGACTAGCCTATAAATGTAGACTAAAAAAGACTAGCCTAAAAAAGTTAGGATGTTATTTTTGTTGGCTATAAATGTAGGGTAACATTCCCATCTATTTTTCTTTAGCCAAACAGAATCTGAAAATGCTTGAGTAAGATCATTTCATATATTTTCCTCAATATTTATTCGGCGACCATACTGAGGAGATATTCGATATCTCTCTGGTTAAATTTATACTCGATTTTCATCGATACATCTTTATTTTTCTGATATTGATTCTTTGACTGTTTTATTCTTAATTATTGTTCTTGTTGCAAGACAACCCAATATTGAGCCCGATCTTCAAGATTAGACCAACATTGATTTGAATCTATTTAATACCATATTAGACATTGACAACCTAAGAATAATTCAAGTTTTGGCCTTTCTTTCATGTCCTTAGATTCTCGCGCTTCTATAAGAAGAAGAGGATTGTCACCTAAAATCAATCCTATTGCTGAAATAGGAAGAAGAAACGTTGTGTTATCTTCCCAACAAAGTTCTCTAAGGAGAACTTTATCTGGTTCATCCATTTCATCTTTCTTTCCCTCATCTATCATCCACAAGATGGCATCTAGTGGTGGCTCTAGTGACACAGAAAGTGATACATCTTCTCAATCTTCATCGTCATCAGTGATTGATAGATTATATAGCCACCATATGCCTGTCCAATCTACCACAAATCCCACCAAATTCATTAAAAAGTGAAGAAGACACCACAACCACACAGTGGCATGTGTCCTCTCCTCTTAACCTAGCACATGCTACTCGTCCACTTCATATATTTAAAGATCATATTCCTAGGTTCTCAAGAAATAACACTGTCACTACAAACGAACACCTGATGACATTTTCCAATGCTTGTCATAACATAGTGGCCAATGAAAATGACACTTGCATGCGCTTATTCGTCAATTCCTTGGAAGGAAAGGATACGATCGATTTCTTTGACCTTCCTCCTAAGATTCTGTCTACTTGGGAAGAGTTAATCTATTGGTTTTGATCCACTTATGGGAAATCTAAAAGCCCATTCAAGAAGTTACGGGAGTATAATAACGTTACCTATAAGGATGGTGAGACCATCAAGTCCTTCAACTTGCATTTCACCAAGTTATAAAATCAAATCCCTGAACTCATTCGCCCCCAGAACCAAGCTGCTTTCATGCATTACTACAATGTGTTGCCTTCCCCCTACCGTAATAAGCTTGAGGAAAAATCCATTGATAATCTTAGTTCCACTCTGCATACTTGCTCAAAGTATGAAGAACAACTTGAAAGAACTGGTCTTTCCCAGGGAGAATCTATTAGACAAACAAACATGTCCACCCTCTTACATATAGTACAAGACATGAAAAATCGTATGATATCATATGAGCGGAAGGGAACTGTCTCCCCCCTCACCCTTGGATATTCATCCTCTTCTGCACCCCCCTTTAGAAATCTGGTTGAAAATAATTTTCAGCCTAAAGCTATCTTGCCTCGAAGTTGGTGTAACTTTTGCGAGGAACACCACGAAGAAACCACATGTGAGGTAAAGAAGAGTGCTAGAGATAAGATCTTTGGTAAAAGACCTGAAGCTACCATCGGTGTCCTAGATTTTTCAGAGCTAGAGGATTTCATGGTCATCAATACTAGGAACAAATCCTATGCTCCCAAGGGAAAATTTGATCCTCCCCGTAGTTCTTTTGGACCGAGCTCATCCTGAACCGCTTCTACTCTCCAGGTTCCTAAGGTTCCTGAGAGTTAAGGAATCACTCCTCCTCTCCCCTCTTCCAAATACAATATCTTCAATCAGTTGGCCAACATCAAAGCAGATGCAACCCTTCTAGACATGGTTGTCGTCCCTGAACAACAAATGCATCTGAAACAATTCATGGAAGGAAAATCGCAAATCGAGTTGAATTGTGTTTTGGGGCCCTAAAATCCATTCCAACAGTTTGATATTTCTTTTACCTTGTTGACCTAGAACCACCAAGAGCAAAGGCAGGGGCACCACCAATGGTTTCACCGGTTGACCCTGAACCCCCTACAGAAGCAAGGGTTGCAGAACAAAACACCAGTGCAACGACAGCAACAAAGTTACTACCCGCTGTAGACTAGAACTTCGGATGGAAGCACATGCCCAGAGAGATTCAACTCAGTAATTCTTTTTGTGACTAAGTAATTAACAAAAGGACAGGGGCAACTACTCCTCCCCACACTACCATATTCCTAGTAAAAGCCCTGTTTCTTACGTTGTAGCCAATCTTTCCGAAGAGGTAAACGAAGAGGATTCTTCTGTAAATAAAGTAGGTGTACATAACTTTAGATAACCTATAAAAAAATCCCCCTTTTTATATTTCTGTGAATATTATGGATAATATTCCCCATTGTTGCCTCATCTATGGTGGTTCGGGCCCAAGTGTGATGTCAAAGATTATTATGGAAGATCTAGGCTTGTCTTGTACAAATGAAAATGCCAAAAGCATGCTCTCCTATAATAGTCTACAACAAACAACCATAGGCGAGATTAAGGATGTGACCTTGGTTTTATGTGCTCATCCTGAGATAAGGACAACCCTCAACATTCAGGTAATTGATATGCCTGTAAGAAATTACTCAATTATCTTGGGAAGATATTGGCAAGCCTTAACAGGTGGATACCTATCACTTAACGGGACACATTTATCTGTTACTCAAAATGGTAAGAATATTATAGTCCTTACAGAGGGAAGAATTTCACCCTACATAGAGAGTGTTTTGCAATCTAGCGTAGCTATATCGAAGAGGACCTAGGAGTGTATTCCATATTTTCTTAAGAGGATAATATTCCTTTGGAAAAAATTGATTTAGATGATGATGTGTGGAATATGCACTTTGATGGTTCACGCTCTAGTGAAGGTAATGGGGCTAGCATTATCTTGGTTTCCCCTGCAGAAAAAATTCATAATTTGTCTTACAGATTAGAGTTTGTTTGTACAAACAATGTCACTAAGTTCGAAGCTTTATTATTAGGCATTGAAAATGCCCTTAATCTTGGTTGTGGTCACCTTTTAGTTTTTGGAGATTCTGAGCTTGTTGTGAACTTGATACGTAAAATGTGCTCTCCTAGAAACAAGATGATGGAACGATACTCCCAAACTGTTTGGGAGCTTATCTCAAACCTTTTATCCTTCAACATCACTCATGTTAAGAGGGAGTTGAATTCAATGGTTGGTCAGCTAGTTGTCTTTGCAACTTCTCCTAATCAACAAATTTTGCCTCATAGGACTGATTGTTCCTTTCAATATCTATATTGTCCATATATCCATGACAATGTAGTATCTTGTAAGGCCCTCCCTAACGGCGAGATAATTTGTGCTTTCATTCAAGATGAACCTCTTAAGCCTAAAGAGATTATATCCATATAAAACAATAAGATTCCTGAGGGCTTGAATCCTCTTGAGAGTTTGTTTTCATCGAGTGATATAGGCAATAAAGAAACACAGAAAGAAGAGGAGTTATGAAAGAAGGTGGTTGAAACCATATCCATGAACATTAGGACACCTGAATCTTCAACGAATGTTAAAATAAATGTCCAATGTCTGATAAAGAAGAGATGAGGTCTGTCGAGCTACTCGGTGGATTTCAAAATGTTTTTTCTTGGTCTTATGAGGATGGTCGTGGTTTTTATCCCAGTATTATTCAACATACTATGGAACCAGCTAGGCAAAAACAAGGACTTGTTAACTCTGCACAGAAACAAACCTTTCAAAGGGAGTTGAGAAATTTTTTGGCTAGGATTATTTTTTTTGTCCACCCTGAATGGGTTTTTAATTGGGTATCTGTTTCAAAGACCAATGATCATATTAGAAATTGCATTAATTTTTGAAATTTTAGGCAAGCTATTATGAGAAATCCTTTTCCTCCCCTCAGTATGAAAACGGTTCTGCAGCAGGTTGTAGAGTCACAATTAAGACCCTTACTTGATAGTTTTTTGGGTTGCAAGAAAATCAAGGTGAAAAGGGTAGATGATCACAAAACCACTCTTGTCACTAATCGGGGTACCATGTCTTACAAATGCCTATTTTCTGGCTTACTTGATACAAGTACCACCTATAAAGACCTGTGCACATTACTCTTGATGAATTGGTGAGTCTCCATCTCTATCTCGGTGATTTAATTGTGTGTGTCAAGGGGTTGATAATTACATCAGAATTCCAAGTGTTGAGTCCTTTCCAAATTTCTTTTGTCTTGGACACTAACTCGTACATTTTAAAGGATTTACAAAAGCAATTGTTTTCCTACAGCACTAACAGTGCTCGCTTGAAATATCGTGAGGGACCAACGTGAAAATTTCTAATGTTGATTGGATTTTCTGCATATTATTAGCTTAGCTCTGCTTTTATTTTTGCGCTATTTTATTTTCTACTTTACAATAGTTTGATTTCTTCTTTCTGTTTCAAAACTTTTCTTTCCGCTTCTTCATTTTTGTCTTTTATCGTTGTTGTTTTAATTTCTGCATTTTTACTTCTGTCATGATTTTGTTTCCTATCATTTTTTAGTTAATTTGGTCAATATCAATTCTACCACAATGACACTCCTGCAAAGCATTGTTAGTCAATAACAATCAATCTTACACAACTGTTATGATGTCTCCTCTGAAGGACCCTTGAAATTGTTATATATTTCCACTATTGTCTTGTAAAGAGTTGGTTATCTCCCGCTTCTTCTTGCCATTTCTTCATCCATTGAGATTTTAAGAGCAAGTCTAATTTTTTTTTTCTCCTTAAAGTTAAGAGAAGATTCTGGTTGAATGATTATGCATACAGTGGTAAAAAACCCCTCATACTTAACACTTTTCATGAATTATTCCCAAATTCTCGATCATCTTTCCATTAAATCCGATCACTTCCCCCTGTTGTATAATCTTCCTGGTTATATATTCTTGACCTACTGTTCTTGGTCTGCAAAACCATGAGTTATGAGTTCTAAATCTGTTGAAAACAAATTTCCCCATGGAGTCGCCAGTTTGTTGACGATTAAAATCACAATGGAGTTTTGCCCACAAAGTGTTGCTAAAGCTTATTATTATAAAAGATAAATAATCCTAGTAGGTGGAACCCCCTTGTAGATTGGAGATCAGGTCAAGTTCTTATTTGATGTTGTGCTACTCTTCGACACTGCTTACATGGTGATATAATCTTGGTTTATTGGTGATTGAGAAGACATGTTCTGTGTTTTTTTGCTGCTCTAGCATCAAGTTTTATTTTACAACGGCCTATGTTATCCTTGTTATCACCGCTATCTATTATTGGGATCGATTACTAGGATACTTGCACAATAAACATGTTAGAAATAACATATACAAGCAATTGGGAAAAAAGGTAAAAGGCAATATAAAAGAAAAGGGAAGAAATTAAACCATGCTATATGTTATACTACATGCGTTGATTTTAAATGGATTGTTGTTATCCTAGATACTAAGTTAATGGTTATGCGATTTGACTAAGTTATATGGTTAATATGCATATGGTATGTTTTGTAAGAATAGGATGTGGGTGGCGCATTGGAAAAAGTGATAGATTAATTCATATGTAATGGTGATTATGATATGGCATAAGTTTGGTATGGTCCGCGCTATTGGTTTTAATGGGTGATGGTTTCGATACATGGTTTGATTAATGGTGTTAATGAAAAGCTTGTTGTCATGTACTAAGGAGTTAATGGACTATGAATGGAGATGACGTGCATTTACTGCACATCACCTTTACTCCTTCGTTGGTCATCACCCTAATCGGGTTGTTGTTCAACTTTGTTGCTATGGTTATGCTCTGACTTCCTAGCAGAGAGGAACCGCTCGACCTACTCGCGTTTTAAGGTGTTTTCATCACAGGTATGTCTTTTTTTGGCCATTCATGAGTCTTCTCTGTTTATGAAATGGATATTGGCTCGAATGTATGGGTTGTGCTTTCCTTAAGTATGACAACTGTGTGAAATTGTGATTTTCTTTGGAATGAATCAATGTCGGCTCTGCAAAAATGTTTTTGAAGTCACAGTGTTATTCATCATTCTGAACATTAGCAGCCATGAGGCTCCTTGTCATGTCATCCTTGCAGGTTTTATTTGGAGGGTTTTGTTTGGTCTTGAGTGGCTGGTTGTCTTCCCGCATTTTGTATCAACATACCCAGTCTTTGGCTTTTGTGGGGTTTAATGGTTGGAAGCACCTCATGTTACTGTGCTTTGTTCACTTGGGCATTGGTTTGTTTTCACCACTAATGGTCGCGCAGTGGGTTATATTGATTCTTTCTCAGCCCTGTCTTCACCACAACGTTGTGGTTGTTTGAATGGAGAGCCACAAGGGTTATACCCTACGTGTGCTAAGTAACGTTACAAGCCTGAAATGAAGCTTGGCTCCTCTGGTTATAACCTCTCATGTCACTAGTATATATGAGAAAATTTGTGATGGTTTTTCGTTGATATTGCCACACTTATCCGTCACAATTTCCACGAAAGCCGAGATTTTTTTTTGTCAGAATAATTTCGTCACTATATCCACGATCCAAGTGTGCATGGAAACATCGACGAAATTATCTCCCCACGTGTCACCACCTTCAATATTGGTTAACCCTATGCATCATTGCAATTACGACGAGTTATCGTCGCAATAACAACGAAGAAATGTGGAAATTACGACGGAACTTCATCGCAACTGGGACAAAAAGTTATGCCAAGCCAATAACTTATGACGCAACTGTTGAACGTGCGACAAAAGTTCGTCGCAACTTGCAATGAAAATTCGTGGTAATATCGACGAGTGCAATATCTCAAAACCAAATTTACGACGCACATGTTGTATCTGCGACGAATATTCATGGCAACTTGCAACGAAGTTTCATCGCTATAGAAACAGTTGTGGTAAAATAGTAAAATATTTCCAATGAACTTGCGTCGATATTGAGATGATGCATTTAGGTTTTAATTTTTTTTTTTACATGAAATATGGTATACCATATTGTATTCCATATTTCAATGTAATATGGTAATGCCATATTACATTGTAATATGGCATTACTATTACATTGTAATATTGTAATATATATATCCCCTACAAATAATCAAGGCACTAATCAACCAAATA